>JAQIXG010001883.1:0-19759 GCA_034700105.1 Oconnorella tubifera | reverse complement strand
TCATTGATTTATTCATTGATTTATTCATTAATTTACTCATTGATTTAGTCATTGATTTATTCATTGATTTACTCATTAATTTACTCATTGATTTATTCATTGATTTAATCGTTGATTTACTCATTGATTTATTCATTGATTTATTCATTGATTTTTTTCATTGATTTACTCATTGTCCTAAAATGATATGATGATGCCATGGTCCAATGAAATAGTTGTAATAACCTTACCTTGCATATTTTAACCATAATATAAGATAAAATTAGTTTCTTAGTTAAAAAGTCTTCCTGGATTGCATCATAAATTATAATAATGTTTTTTGACTGATTTTCATTATTATTTTCTCATATTTGTGAACAGAATTTTCGCATCAATATAGTACGTATAGAGAAAGATGAGATGGAGTTTGATATGATTGGTGTGGATGCTGCTATTGCTAATGCATTCAGGAGAATTCTTCTTACAGAGGTATTAATTGATTGCTTATCGATTGATTGCTTATTGATTGATTGCTTATTGATTGATTGTTTATTGATTGATTGCTGACTGATTGATTGCTTATTGATTGATTGCTTATTGATTGATTGCTTGCTGATTGATTGATTGCTTACTGATTGATTGTTTATTGATTGATTGCTTACTGATTGATTGCTTATTGATTGATTGCTTATTGATTGATTGCTTGTTGATTGATTGCTTATTGATTGATAATTAAGATTAGGGTTACTTTTAACGTCTGGATTACCGTATTATATGAATGATGTCAAAGATGTAGCTGTCAATTTAAGCACCTTACTAAAGGGTACAGCTAGTTGGAGAAATAGCGAGTTATCCGGGATTCGAACCTGAATCTATTGATTTTGAATCCAGAACTCTAACCACTTCTCTAACAGGCTTGACATCATTGTTATACTGTGATATCCATTAGTTTATCATTATTTTATTTAGGTATTATAAGCTTGCTTCTGTAATCCTGATGTAATGTAATGTAACTGAAGATTATTTAATACACTGTGTTATTAGTCGAGTGTTCATCCAGATATTCGATTCTCTTTGTTATTTGAAATCACATGATCATAACAAAAAGACTATATTAGTTGTGAAATTTTTTTAAAGAAATTAAGTGGTGACTTCAATTTATAATGTGTTAATGCGTGATCCGTCAAAATAGCCCCTGACAAAGCGACCCCTTCTACTAATTTTTATTATTAGATTTCTGTTTTGCGTTAGGACTAGAATTGTAATTAGGGTTGGTGCTAGTACTGCTAGGGCTAGGGCTAAGTTTATGGTTGCTTAGGGTTGTGATTATTGAATGAATGGACTGGGCTGTTGTGTCGGGTTAATATATTTGGGGTTGTTTTGTAAGGATACAGTATTAATGAATAGCGTTATTGTATTTTTCAAATGAATATTATGGTGTTTATTTATTTGTCTATTGTATTTTAACAAATAAAGGTTTCTTACATGTGAAAACTTTGTAAAATTCATCAGAGCATTATTCGTATTATATTGGTAGCTGTTAACATTTATATTACTTTATATTGAATAGGTTCCTTCAATGGCAGTAGACAAAGTGTTTGTGTATAACAACACATCAGTTATACCTGACGAGATCTTGGCTCATAGACTGGGACTGATACCTTTTAAAGCTGATCCACGACTCTTTCAGTACAGAAATAAAGGTAGCTTATTATAATATAACTAGTTATAATGGGTCCATCAAAAATGATGATGATAAAAATATTTTGACATGTATACTTATCTACGCCTCAGTGTTAAAATATTATATAAGTATCACCTCTAGATTTTTGTGTCCCAATAGACAGTCTACTGGCCTAAGGGCTAGCCAAGTCAAAGGCCAGTCGATACCCCCATATCTGAGTCTATTGAATTCTATAGACAATTTCCATTCTATTGTTACGTACAATTCTGTACAGTCATTCTTTACAATTCTTTATGATTTGATTCATTTTCTAATAAACTGATTTAAATTGGTACAGGCTTTGAGCTTTATCAACACTAATACAAAGCTATCTAATTATATAATGTAGATTATTTAACTCTGTGACTAATGAACCGTTTTATCGAAACTTCTATATTGAGATAACTAATTTAAAATGTATTACATTTACTTTTTAGCAATTTACTTTTTCGTATTTTGTCAGATGAAACAGGCGGAAGTGAATTGGATAATTTTTCTAACTAGTTGCCACAGTTTTATTTTCTGGTTTTAGATAATACAGAAGGCACATCAGAGGATACTTTAGAGTTTAGATTACAAGTTAAATGTCGTAAGGGAAACAGTTTGTCTGAAAAAATGATTGATCATTTAGGTAATGTCTGACATTAGAATTATATTTGTGAGGATAAAAATTGTAGCATATTTGTCATTTGATGAAAGTAAATATAAGCGTGTAAGATTAAATATAACAAATTGAAGGATACATTTGATTGCATTCATGTATATAAGAATTTTGGAATGATTGTAATCGTATGTATTATAGATTTAATTCTTGCAGTGTATCTTTTATTTAACTGTCTGCATATTATTTATCTTTATTTCAATATTTGAGCTAATAATTGTTCATTTTTATCTGTTCTATTAATACTTTGCTTTGTTAAGTATCCTGAATTACTTTCAAAGTGATCAATGCCTAAACTGTCATCATCATCAGTTCTCTGCCTCATGGCAGGTCCTTGGCATCCAAATCCTCTATCCCTCCCTATCCTCTGCTTTTCTCTTCATATCTCCATAGCTTTCTTCCTTCAACTCATCAATCACCCTCAACCTTCCTCTTTGTCTCATACCCTCCATTCTTCCTTCAGTCACCAATCTCAACAAATCTTCTCCTCTCAAAACATGTCCGATCCAAGTTTTTTCTTTCTTTTTAAAATAGTTTCAATAAGAAATCTCCTTTCCGCTACACACTTAAGCACTTCCTTCATCATTTGTCTTCTTCTCCTGCCAGCTTATATTCATTATCTTCCTCCAAAGCACATTTCAAAAGCGTTCAGTCTATCGATCTCTTGCTTGCTCCTGGCCCAAGTTTCACATCCATATAAAGCCACCGGCCATATCAATGTCTTCACCATTCATTTCTTAATCTCTCTATTCAATCCTTTTGTTAACAATTCCCTCCTTTTATTGAATGCTACTTTTGCATTCCTACACATTGTTTAATGTCCTCAATACATCTATTCTTCTTTGTTAGTATTGATCCTAGGTATGTAAATTGTGTGACTCGCTCTATTTTGTGTCCTTCTATTGTTATATTGACTATATCATCTCCAGCTCTTGAAACTACTATTGTTTTGGTTTTTTTAATCTTCATATCTAAACTGTAACAGTTAATATTGATAGCCAATTAATTAAGAATGAAATTAGTTACTAAAGAATTTTAACAAAGTTTAATAAAAAAATTCATTATTTAGTTAACCCAGATGTTCCCAGATAATCTTTTTTTAGAATTTTAATTATTTGATTACATTAAATTGCTCAGAAAAATGTCAAATATTCATAAATATAAACATTTTATTGATATCTATTACAGTTATTAAGAAATCAGCCTTCCTACATGTAGGACATTGGGAATATACGCAATCTGTTTTATACAGATAACATACACGCATCGTATTTCGATTGAATGTTACTAGAATATGCTAAGTGTTATAATTACAGAAGTAATGCTTCATATTTTGGAGAATCTGATACTAATTTATGTATTCATGACTTATATGACAATCAGCAAGGCATTTCATATAATGCAGACCAACATCGCACTCGCTGCATAGCTTGTGCAATTTGCTTGGCAGTCCCAAGATCTTGTTTGAGTGGCTCTGGGTTGCACTAGGTAATCAAGGCGATCATATCAATATTCAAATGTTCAGACCTAGATGGCCGTCCTCTGTATTTTCTTTGTTTTCCTGTTAGCTTCCAGTAAAGCAGTTGATTTACATCACCGGAACTGCATATGGATTTTCTTTATGAAGCTGCCAGGCTTTTTGTTCTCTTATTTCAATGCAGTGAACTATGAGTGGTCAGCACAACTACACTCCTGTGGCATTGAGGTTCTTTAGATTTTGATATTTTGATCAGTTCTGTTTTACACCTCATAACTTCAATGTACACTTTACTGAGATGAGGTTAATTTACAGTCATGGAAGTTCCAATTGTTTCTGAGACTACCAGGTCACATAGCGATAAGGGTTTGAACTGACTATGCATGTGGGCAAGGGTTCTTTTCTCACCTTACCCACGATGGTGACTCATTGTCCAGATATGCTGCATCTTCCTCACTGACGATATAATCATTGATTGTATTGATTATTTCAACTTCTTCCAGTAATTTGTTCGGAGGAAGATTGTTTACTTGAGATGCTCTTCATCTAAAGAATCTTCATTCATTAAATCTTTGGTATCATTACTTGTTTTTTACACAGGTAATGATACAATTATTTTGAGAAAGTATAATATGTAATATTATTCAATTTCTAATGTAAACATATAATGTAACTAAACGCTTGTGTATGATCCCAGCGTCCTACATGTAGACGCTAAACTTATGCGCGCTATCAATTGCATACTATATAAGTTATTCACAGTATGTAAACTGTTTTAAATACTTGGCTTTATTATAAATCGGTTAAAAATACAAAAATAATTAATGCACACCAAGAAAATTAATTACAATCTCCTGAATTGAGCCATGTTAATAAATTTTCAAAATATTACTTTTGCACGTTTTCAAATAATTAATAAAAATAAATCCACGTCTTAACTTCAAAAGTAAGATATTCCATGCACAGCTATAATATTTATGTACCTAAAAATAGCTAATTCACAAAGTTATTTTTATCCATTTTTGATTTTGACCATTTTTATACAGCGTCCTACATGTAGGACGCTGGGATCATCTGGGTTAAATAATAATTTACATTAATAAAATTAACATCTTTCCAATTTACTGCTTGATATAGTTTTTTTTATTAAAAAATGGCTCATTTATACTGAATTTAGAGTGCTTAATTAAGGTGTCTATAAATATTTCAAAATATTAGTAGGTTTTATTCAATATTGTATTAAATTAGTTACTTACATAAGTTTTTTATTGTTTTTAGTTACAACACAGCATATTGTGTGGGTGCCTATGGGAGACCAAGCTCAACTAGTAAACAGATTTTATTACTTTTCTTTAAATTTTATTGTTTTATTTTATCTTTATACCTACAGTTGATATTTCGATTTTATGTTTCAAATTAATTTTTTGTTAAAAATAGAAATACGGCATTTTATAACGCTTAATTTATTACATTGAGCAAAATATTGAGAAAAGTGAAATAAATAAATAAAATATTCTGCGCGAAATATTGTGTGAAAATCAGGTTATTTACCATATAATTTTAGTTCATAATGCTACCAGTCTTTCCGTTTCTGATATGACATTTAATAGCAAATAATTAACTCGTTATGTTGCAGTATAAATCAGAAGATGTTGGCCCAGTGCATATGGGTGATCAGGCTATACTGATTGCCAAACTTGTTCCTGGTCAAGTAAGTTATACATTTTTCTTTGGCTATTTCTGATAAATGAAAAAACATTTTTGAAAAGATTTTTGGACGAATCAAAGGATTTGTAGATGTAAATTGCCTTCAATTTTTTATTTGGTGAACTGCAAAAAATCCTGTTTTTTTCTAAATGCGAATTAATTTCAGCATGGATTACATTACATAATATTAAAAGTATTACAATATTTGTATACAAATAATTCAGGATAGAATGTTCTGTCATCTTTGGGACTTCATTAGTTAAAATAAATTTTTACTAAACAATTGTGATATATTTGCTCATAATCTGGAATGCCCTTACTTGAATAGCAATCTTCTTGTTCAGTAGCTTTATAGCATATGGATAATTTGCTGTTTATTGGATATATCGGATTATATTGTCATTTGTTTTTGCATCATTGTAGGAGATAGACATTCGTATGCATTGTGTGAAGGGTATTGGCAGTGACCATGCTAAGTTCTCCCCTGTTGGTTAGTAGTGTCATCAGTGTCTGTTTCATTTTAGTTCTTGATTTCATTTTAGTTATTTGCAAGAAGCATTCAGATGTTGAGTAAAATGTAAACATTATCACTGTAAGAACATTTGATTGATTCTGTATCAATTTTTATTCATTTTATTGAATAGCTTTTATTTTGTAGTGAATTGAGATTAAATGTAGCTTTATAATATTAATCTGACCTTTTAATATTGCGGAATAAATATTGTAAGAATCTTTTGCATGATTTGACAACTAATTCCACTATTACATTATAAATGATTATAATCTAACGACTGAACAGAATTATATGACCTTTATAAGTTTTATAACTTTCTGACCTTTATGTTTTCTATCATTTCATTAGTCATTTAATGACTCTTTTTCCATTTATCTGATTTACTATATGACTTAGCCTTTTTTATATTATTAATTTGCCATGTATTCAAACTTCTTGACATATTTTCAATGTCATCCTTGCTTATTTCATTATAAAACTGAACTAGAATGAATTGAGTTATTTGTTTCTGCTCAGCCACTGCTTCGTATCGACTCTTGCCTGAGATTATCCTGACGGAACAAATAGAAGATGAAGAAGCTAGAAAACTTCAAGCTTGTTTTGCTCCCGGTGTCATTGAAATTGATAACATTAATGGTGTGTAGTCATTTGAACGTTCATTTAATCTATTTTGCATAAATAACGCAAATTATAAGCCTGCACATAGTTACATTTTAATAGTATTATGAAGAATAATGTGAAGTCTAAAGTAATTAAATTTAACTTTTTAACGCAAATAAATGAAGAATAAGAGTAAAATAAATATTTAATATCCGTTAATCATTATACAAAGTTGATTGTATTTCATCTCATTTTCATTGAATATATACTCTGTATATTACTGTAATATATATGTAATATAAACTTGAATATCGAAAAAAAAAAAATTGACTACAAATTAATTGTATTAAATTATAGTTTAGTTTTATAATTTCTTTCTCTGTATCATTGCAAGGGAGAGAAATAGCGAGAGTTGCTTGCAGTCGTAAAGATCTTTGTAATCGTGAATACATGCGTGATGCGCATTTCAGAGAGTGCGTTAAGTCTAGTAGAATTCGAGATCATTTCATTTGTGAGTATACTGCACGTTAACTTAACTCTTCTTTAATTAAATGTTATCATTTATAGTGATAATTACTTGCGTTTTGAATCAGTTAATTGAGGAGTGACTAGATTATCTTTGATGAATGATGATCTAGTTATTAAAATAAATAAACGGCCAAAATGTGCAGCAAGTCAGTGAAATATTACAAACGATAAAGTTTGGATTTTTCAATTATCGATTTGGATCTTTAATATTAAACTTTATGATAAGCTTTAATATTATTCACATTTATATAATTAGTAAGAATAATTAATAAGTTTAATTATTTTTGTTTTCAATTTCATGTAAAGTTCTTAAACTAATTTATAATTAATTAAACTTATTTGAATTCTTCAAATCCACTTCGTAAGTTAATATGTTAAATATTAATGTTAAATAAATATATTAACACAGTTAATTGACATATTTTTTGATAAAAAAATTTTGTTTATATATTTTAATCGTTTTGTATTATTACATGAATTCTGCTGATGTCATATTAAGTAATGGAAATATTTCTAATTAATTTCATGTACTTTTGTTGCAGTTTCAGTTGAATCGACTGGTGCTCTGTCTCCTCACATTCTTGTCTCACAAGCTATCAAAATACTCATGAAGAAATGTGAACATTTTATAAAAGAGATTGACGATTTGAGAAAACAGTGACTCCGCAACTTGTTCAATAAAATGATAACGAGCTTTAATTATAACTGACATGTGTAGTGTTTTAAATAAAGCATTATTCTGGTCTGATGTCATTCTTAACTGGTATAATTTATGGAATTTTGCGCAGTGTGTTTAATTTTTAAAGTGATATTACACATGTATAATAATTGCAGTTGTTTCTGTTCTAAACCCTGATTTATTATTGTCAAATTAAAGATGACTATTGCGCAGTATTAAAGATAAATAATGGACTTGTATAAGTCATTAAAGTTATAAGATTAAGGCCCTAATTGAGCTTGGTAGCCTCTCCTCTTTCTGTAAATATTTTATATTTATAAACAACATCAAATTCTGCAATTGGACTGTTACAAATAACTGAAACTTGAAAAATGTTCACCTTATGCAAGTTCATTGCATGGATACTTGTATCTAATTCGTACATCTCGTGTAGAATTAAATTAGATATCAATTAAGCATTATCCAAATATTCTATTAAAGAATCTGTACTATTTGTTTAAGTAAGTTTAACTTTGAGCGAGATCTATTTAGATTCATTTATCAAATCAGAATAATAGACAAATAAATAATTATTACGTAACAGCAAAAAAACTGCAAAATTATGAAAAACTCATAAATTCGTCAACATTTTACACATAATTGTCATCGAGTAGACTACAAGACATATTACATTCTGCTTTAGAACAATAAATGAAGAATGATAGAACAGTGAATGAAGAATAATAGAACAGCAGAAGAAGAATAATTATAATAGAACGTCATGAACAGGATTGCAGAAACAAAGTGACTAAAACAGGTTTATTCTATTTTGATTTTCTTAAACATAATAGCGGCACACTAATAGAGTAGCTATAGTTTAGTAATTAGTCATTTATTAATTAGTTTCAGAAATATAATGACTTTACAGTTTCTAAATTTTTTATTAAAAACTAAATAAAGTTTATTAAAGTTAAAGTTTATTTAAAACTAAAAATGAGTGAGTAATGAAACATTATAAGAAACATTTATATCTATTATAATCAAAAATAGTTAGTGTTACTATAAAACAACCATTAAAAATGCATCATTTTTAAACATTTTATTTTGTTCAACTAAAAAAATTATTTTTCTTTTATCGGAAAAAAAAGATTTTTCCTTTATGCATGCATTTCTGCATGCATGCCTGCCTGTATGTATGTATGTATGTATGTATGTGTGTGTGAGCAGACAGATTAGGACAAAAATATATAGAATGATTTAGCTGGAAAAAACAATCTCAATATTAACAATTTAATTGTAAATAAATTAAAAATGACTAACATTGTTAGTACAGTTTTTAATCTTGAAAAATAATAATTCCAATCATTTTTCAAGATTAAAAATAACAATAATGAAACTTTTCTAAACCATCACTATTCTATAATAAACCTCCAGTATACCCCACAATAGAAATGCAATAAATGGAATACAATACTTGTAAACAATAAAAATTATGCTATACATATATAGTATATATACTTGTGCATGATAAACAAGGAATAAATGCTTAAATGCAATTACAGTAAGACCTTTTATACGAACAAAAACCAAATCTATGACACACAATGTAATAGACACAACAATGCCTGATTACGCTTTAACAATAAAGTAACTATTATGATATCGAATCAAATAATCTCTGATTAACAACATAGAGTCGCTCACAACATTACATTCTAGAAGAGATATAGCATCATGTAGTACAATCATTATTTAAAGATTTTATACCAAAATTCAATATATTATGCCAAGTAACCGCTAAAATGAGAGCTGTACTAGTAATATGATGAATCGGAGATTCATGAAGTTGTGGGATAAAACTATCATCAAATTCGATTACTAATTTAATTACTAAAAATCGAAATTCAAAAAATTATTAGCAACTTCGTAATGCAATTAGTAATGTAATGCAATGATAGGTGTCAAACTTTATTTTTATGTTTGAAGAAATAGGCCTGGTATCACTAAGCCATTGCTTATTATACAACAAGCGTATAATTAATGAGATAGGATTAAAGAATCCCCATCAATGTTATTAATTGCACAAATTTTAATGTTATGGTTTATAATAACTCATCCAATCCAAAATAATATTATACACAAAAAAACTAAATAATTATTCAATATTGTAAAGTCAATCACAATTAATAATATTACTTATAATGTCCGGTCATTATTTATAATGTGAATGCTCTATGAAACTTAACCAAGTGACAAAATATATCAACACAGATTTGAATAAAAAAGCGGAAGAATGCCATGACAAAATATATCATAGCTTCATTAAAAGGCACAAATAATTATTTAATCAATTATAGGTCATTTCCCTTATAATTCATACATAATCTACAATGACTTATTAAATGAGTAAATTATATAATTACAGCATATCAAAAATAATTGTAAACTGATATAATTTGTATCGAACTTCTTAGTTTTATTCAGTTGTTGGTATCGCATCTTCAGAATGCATTGTTTAACTGTGACTCTGTGCAACAAAGATACAAGAAACATACTAATTTAAGTTTATAAATTTGTATTTTTATAGTACTAATTAAGTTTTAAGTTTAGGTAAAATACTATTAATCAATTACTGTAACAGATATTGACATTATTAATCTTTTAACTAATTAAATTAATTTAATGTTATTCAATTTTAATGTCAACAACACCATTTTAATTTCAAGTATACAAATAAGAAGAGAATTCAAATTTACCGCAGGTTTAGGCCTGTAAGTATCTACAGCTTTAACATGTAAAGGAATGTGTTCAACATGACATCCATAAGCCACTGGGGTCAGCTTAATGACTGTGTGCAGTGGAACGTCCAGATATGGAAGATGTTCTAACAACAATATATTTTAATTATTCTGCTAATGTTTAACTTTAATTGAGTAATTTAAAATAATAGTATAATAATAGCAATAATATTAAATAACAAAGTACTAAAAATGGATTAATGTATGGATGGCTCCAGGATTTCAGAAAAGAGTCTGGATTATCAAAAAAATCCAAAAAGGATTCTTCATCACGGCAGACTTCAATGGAAAATAAAAGTAAAAGGCTAAGATAAAAGAAAAATGTAAAACGGGAATTTATATTTTAATAATAAGTAGCTTAAGCAGTATATTAATAATAATTTTAACAAATATAATCTAATAGTAAAGACCAAAATTTTTTTATCATCCTACACCTGTGACTTCAATAATGCATCTACATGATATTACACACAAATGTTAAAATATAAGACACTTTATCACGTAAGCTGCTTCAAAGTATTTATAGATCACATTTTATCTATGTGATCAACCATGAGTGAATCGCTAACCTTGATCTTTGTCCATGAAGTAAGCGAGTAGACATCGTCCCACAGCCTGATGACAAATGACCATCACATTAGCCTGACGCTCTAGCTCCATAATTACTGGCTCAAGGCGAGTTACCAGATCTTGATAGGACTGATAAACAGTTACAATTACGTATAAGTTGCAACAATACAAACTCCTTTAATTTCTTGTGCCACACATGCTTTTATCCAAAATGCCTTTATTTTCAGATCAGCGTTTCTTTCTAGGAGATATATTTAATATACCTAATGTTATTGTCCAATATTGAGCTTTTATAAATATATTAGAGATATTGCACAAGTAAAAAAACCAACCAGCACTGGGTATTATTATTTCACAGTTATTATAAACTTCTAAATTTATTATTTTATTTACTTGTTGATTTTCATCATTATCGTAAGAGATAATGATCAAAGATAAAAAATTAAAAGTTATTGAGTAACAAAAGGTGACACAATATAATATTAAAGTTTATATAGTAACAGCAATAGTTTAACATTTATAATAATAATAACTTCAGATAATATTTAATTATCAATACAAATAACTCGAAGTAGTTAACGGGTGAATGAATATTCAGAGAGTCCTTTGAATGCTCTTCCTTCTAGATTATCCAAACAAGCAAATATCAGTTAATGCAATTTGTGATTTGAAAGAGAGTCTTGAAGATGAAGAGAACACATACCTCTCCACCCGGGTAACGGTAACTATACTTATTAGCGTCTCTCATAGCAAACTCTTCCGGATGTTTCTCTTGTATTTCTTTATACGTCATTCCTTCACAAATACCCTGAAGACAATTATAAAACACTCTAGTAAAGACCAATACCTCACACTGATTCCATTTTTATATAAACAATTCCATATGCTGCAGTGGGCAAGCTGGCTCATTACAAACTACAGTAAATAAATGATGCGTTAGAAGAATTCATAATAAAATAAGTCAATAATAAATCTAAGTCAACGAGTTAATGAATGTTAAGGAGAAATTTTGTCATAAATATATGCAATGTATTTTCAGATTATCAACTACATACTTCAGATATCAATAATTTACGCATGGTTTATTACATATTAATGATTTATTTCTTTCAACATACAAGATCGAGAAGTCAGTAAATCAATCGTATCAAATTATTTTAAACTAACAACAACAAAGTTTAGGAATTACAGAATCAATAAAACAGAATTCAGAAGTAAAACAAATATGGATTCAGGTCAAAAAATGACTTTACCGTATGAGTCTTACAATCCAATTAATATTAATTATTTAGATTTTTGTTTGTTGCCTAACAACAGTAAAATTTAATGACACGTTTAAAACTGAGAGATTGATCCGATTGTAAATTTTAACTAGAAATTTTTGAGAGGATAATCATCAAGCAAACTGACAGCATCTATTTCATTGAGAGCCTTCCAATGTTCCTTTGGAGCAGTGATAGCAGCAGCGGTCTGTATCGTTCTCTTCATCAAGCTTGTCCATACACGCAAGTTTGGTATCTTACATTCCTCAACAAACTTAACTAGCTGAGCCGCAAACTATAACATTGATTTTCATCAAGACACAAAATTAAATTTTGATATTATAATCAAATTGTCTAATACGTTTAATACAACCAGATGTGTGCACAATAAGGTAATGCTAAAAGTTATTTTCAGTTTGTAGAAATAATATTTAACAAAAGAAAGTTATGACCGTTGTAATATTTATACAATAATTGTACTCATAACAAACACAAATTATCCACACATGCAAGACTCCCTGGTTATGTATCAAACCTGTTTGATAAAATACCTGTGATATTTACCAAACTTTGAAGTGATTAAGTGTTGAACTAAAAATAAAAGCACATGAATTCATGAACCATAATACTTCGCTAAGTACTTACTTAATCTTTGATGTCATTAGCAAACATATCAATCATCAATTTGTAATAATCTGGATATCTGAATTCTTAACTCAACTTTGACTTTATCAAGTTCAATTTGCTAAAGATAATAAATTCATTTAATTATTATTTTTGTAAATCAATTGTTGAGCAGTAAAGGAATCAAACCTCACGTCCATTGGGAGAGAGTTCACCATCTCCACCTATTCTACCACCAACATTCATATCTGACTCCCCATGCTACGCGTGAGAAGATATAACAAACGTTTAATTAATCACATAATTAAAATGTTTGTAGCGTGATATTGTTTTATATCACGCCTCGCCCATTAGCCCGGGTTAATCTAGAATTCTAGATCAATGTTACTTAATAGACACTATTTCAAAGTATAAGCTACTGTCAAACTGTTAAGAATAGATATAGAATTAAATAATAATTTCCGCTGGGAAAAGTTCATTAAATACTTAATAATTTAAACTTAATTTGTTAAGTTCATTAAATAAATCTAATGCGAAATATTTCTTAAACTGAATAAATCATGTAAGAGATTGATTTGATAAAAGAAGATTTCTACAATAAATTGATGCCATTTCAGAAACTTGTAAACTTGCGCAAGTATTAACTAATATGCAATCACGACTAATATCACAAAAATAAAAATCATGTATCAGACTCTACTAAAAAACATTAAATGCAAAATGTGAAAGTGTCTGCAAAGTTACACTCAATTGAATAAATGCATATATTACAAAGCATAAAATTAAATTGTATAGATCTACTTACACGAGTCAAATAGATGGTCTTAGGCAAGACATGGATATTCATAAGATAATAAACAACACGACTTTGTACATGTCCTAAGCAGTAAATAAAAATGGTATAATGATACGTCTTAAGCAAAGTACATATGAATCGTATGTACTGTATGGCTTTAATCTCATTTATTATGTTAACGCGTTATTAGAATATTATAGATATTTTAATTAGCAGATGTGAGATTAGAGAAATATTCTAAATAATTAAAACTCTTTCAAAAGTTTATGTAAAGATACAAGTTGTATTATACAAGGACAATATAAATACTGCATTAAAGATAAATGACCTAATTTTATTGAACTTAATGCTTAATTCAAATTAATTTTAATTGTAGATAATTAACTAAAAAATTTATCTACAAATTTATACAACTTTTACATATTCAATGGCCATCGCTTAGTTAATAAAAAGATATAAATCCCATATTATTTTGAATAATATTTATCAATTTGTTATGCAGTAAATTTACAATTTGCAAGTAAATAATAATAATAAATTCATCTCATTTCTGTTTAAATAGCTTATAAATTAACTAAGTTAGATTCTTTATTACGTAGTAAGTTAAAAAACCAAGTAAAACAAATTGAATGTGAGCAACGCAAACCTTGAACTCTGTTGACAAGATATCTACGACCCTGATCTATAATCTTTATATAAGATAAACCTTTATCAAGTTCTTCATCAAACGTTTCATAGTCGGCTTCATAATGTCTGATACGCTTCTTGAAGTCCGCTATTGCTTGTTCTTGCTCCATGTCTGTATAGTCCGGACTAGATATCTTTACCTCCTATATACATCGGTAAATAATTTATGATTTAAAAAATTGATCTAATAAATGATGACGAAGTTACAAATAAATAAGTTATAGGCTACAGTATTAAATTCTGAAATATTATGTAAGCTATTAGTTAATTTCACTTTCTCATTAGTTCAGTTCATTTATTTTCAAACCACATATTAAATAAAGAAAATAAAGGATGAAATACACAAGCAGACAGCATGAATGGCCACTAGCAGTAAACTAATGCTTTATAATTGCAAAAATCAAAATATAAAATAAACAATTGAAATGTTTTTAAAAGAAAACACTTTTTTAGAACAATAAGACCTACCTAAACAAAATAGAAATGATTAATAATGTTATAAATCAATGATTGATCAGTTTGTATGCTTATTGCGTAGAGTTTATCATTTATTTAATATAGATTACCAAAAAAACAATCACTGTACATCAAATTACATAACATGAAATCACGATTATAACAACCATAAGACATGATTACTGCTTAATGTTACATCATCATAAAAAGACTTTTAAATCAAATATCAAATGTTATTCCTGGCAAATAAACGTAAAACTATCAATTTTATCACTAAAGATATTATCGAACATTCAACTTAATTTTCATCTTATAAGATCACAATATCCGATATATTTTTGATGAAATTTAATATCAACTAACTCTGATATTAGCTTCAACAATATTCTGATCATGACAAAATGATTCGATGAAGAATGTCTTAAATCCATGCTCATTCGTCAGATACTCAACAACTTGATTACGAAACGATCTCTTTGCATTTGTTGCATCGTAAACCTACAATAACGATAAATACGACACAACGATCTCAGATCTATAATTATAAAGACTTACTTCTGTTTAACCATCAAAGGATGACGAGAAGAAATGATGAGATAAGTTTAGAAATAAGAAAAGGATTAGAAATTGACATTGACAAACATTCATGTAACAAAACATGTAAAACATTTTCCGATGGTTGCATTGATATGCCAAGGTAACAAACTCTTTATGTTTGTTTGTTTCTCACTAACACTTGTTTAAGCATTGAAATATAATAAAACAGTAATGCAACTTTATACTCTATCAACATTAGACAAAGTCAGTACATATTTATATTGTTAACTCGATGGACCTGTATTTAGTACTCTAAACATTAGATTTTCCAATATTTGATTTAAAAGCATGCTCTAAAACACTAGATAAGATCTTAAAACCTATTACAATTTATTATTAATAAGAATTTATTTTTATTCTATGATTTCCTCTTTAGTGATTTGCAAAATTTATCAACTGTTTACTCATACCAAGACTTTACTACTCCAGCAAGATAACAATATAACTAAATTAATTAACAGAATAAGTACATATAATTTTACACAACTTAAAAATTACTGAAAATATAGCTGCAAGATATGAATGACTTACTATGATTATAATACTCAATTGTATTTACACTTTTTAGTAAGTGACTTAAAATGAATATAAATTTATTGTGGATATTTTACTTAAATATGACAGAATCGTGATAAATTTAACTAAACCAATGATGCACTAAATACTATCAAATTTGAAATATAGAACACATTGACAATCTATACAACAAAATACATAAAACATTGAATACTAAAGAGCTAACTAACTAACTTAATATAACTAAGTTAAATAACTAAGAGTCGATAACTTACTGCAACTTCACCACCATTCTTAAGCCAAGTGCACGAGTCCTTCAGTGCATCCATTACACACTTTCTAAATACACGCACACAACAATCATAATGAATTTCAATGTTTGTTGCTTAATGCTATATCAACACAAAAAGGCAAAAATTGTAAAATGTTGTGAACTTGGAACATAGAAATCAAGAGATGAGATTCACTCGAGTTCTAAAACATTGTGCTAAAATAATTTTCCTTTCAAAATAACAAAGAAACCGTATGTAAAGCTTACAAATGTTTGTTTCTACATCGTATAATTCACTGATAAACATTCAAAAAATATTTCCCTAACATGCGTATGCCCTGTAGCAATCACTCAAGAATGGAAATTATGGCTTCAACCTTAAAACTCAACGTTAACTTGACACACTTAACAATTTCAAAACAACTAAACACAACTAACTCTCGTATCTGAACAGCTTCAATGTTTTTAGGATCAAAGAATTCTTCAGCACTTCTGTAGTTAGTCGCAGCTATTCGCCTGTACTCTCCAACACTGAATGCTAAAGTATAAGTACATCTAGGAATACTTGTAAATTAAAATATAAATAATGAAAAATCAAACTCAATAAAGTACAATATGCAACAATAGCCAGAAATTGATGTAAAATTTCAAAAACATACTGTTACAGATTATTTTTAGCATATATAAACATGTAAATAAGAAAATGCTAATATTTAATTTCTAACAGTTCAATAAAGCTTAAAGAAAGGTTATGCTTATAGTATGTATTCTCTCATGACATTGAGCTTTATATTTATATTGCGTTAAATCATAGAATAGATACTAATGAAATATCAATTCCTCAGATATTCATAAAAAAACTCATTTAATTTTTATAAATCTTGAGAGTTTAGAAAAAGATGATAAGGTCTTATAAATCTTTGTAAAAAGCTCAATTTTATTCTGCAACCTTTTGTATCAATTCCAATCCAGTTTAAGTATCGAGTGAGTTTCTTTGCCATGTATGTCTTTCCTCTAGCTGGCAGTCCTACCATTATTATAGCACACGGAGCAATAGTAACATTGGAAACATTCGCAAACTGAGCTGAAAGAGTAAAATATAAAGAATATACAACTGGATTTAATTAACAAGTGGTTGTTATTTAAAGGTGAATCTGAATACTGTTTATGTACATAAAACATTAATGGCATTTGATGAATTAAATCCATTGATATTTAAATTCATTGATTCAAAATAGTGATAATTCTTTCAAAAACAAGTATATCTTACTCTCTTGTCTGTTGCTTCATGTATATCAAAGCTAAAGAGGCTATTTAGTGCATACTATAAACTGACTATGCATAAACCAAGTTTTGAGAATACTTGACACTTAATATAATTTCCCATTGTGAGCAAAAGTAAATTTAAGGCTAAATAGCTATTCATGAAACAACTCATAATAAAAACTACAAAGTCCTAAAGTTCATTTACTACATAATGATTCAACAAATAAAGTTTAAATTGATTATTACCACTAAAAGAGACATTTATCAGGCATAATTTTATTAGGTGAAAAAGCACTAGCACCTCAAGCGACCAATGCTTAACATGCTGTATTGCTCACGGCTAACATTTTTTTTGCAGCATTCTGCATCAATCATTTTAGTCTGCCTTATATATAGACTAATGAAAAAAGTTTGGAAATATTTAAACAGAGTTCAGAAACTGCAAAATGAAATAAGATCTATTTACAATATCAGTAGATTATCTAAATATTAATTACAAAGTCTGTCTCTTAATAAATATGATCTGTAAAGTTCAAAGTAATACATACGTGCTGGAAGAGCTGCATCTGTCTGACCAGGCATTCTCTTTTTTCTATCGTTTGTGTCCTGCATTATTTAAATGTTGTGCATCTAGATCACATGTATAAGCTAATGTAAATATTATATGAAATAAAAGATTAAGATTTCAAAAGTAAATAATAAAATGCTGATTTTTGATACAAATATTTTACAATTTTTTTAAATTAACTACTTACGTTTCTTGAGTTTTTATTTAAACATCGCAATGATAGTATTCAAATAAAATACAGTTTAATGAGTAATAATATTATTACTCATTATAATATAAAATAGAATTCTAAACATAAGATCCAGTTCAATGAATTCAATAATATTATTTTAAATAATATTATTGAGCTTTAAATAAGTCTATTTAATTAATGATCTAAAGTGAACAATGAAGTCAATTATTTAATGAAGGATTTCTAGCAGTGTACTCAATTTGTGATCTTTAGAATGTACTTATTTTTTTACGTACTTAACTATTTGTAATTATGGCAAAAAAGTCAATTCAAATTTTCCAGAGAGAAGGTAAAATAATTTCGAAAACGACGTGATGACCTTTTCTTGCAGAGGTCGGATACCCAGCGACCGATTTCATTACCCAGGTAGTTAACCTCGGGCAGTTATCCAGGCGCCCATTGACTATCCTAGTAGATTTTAAAAGAAATTATTTGCTACTTCAAATTTGTATCTCGACTTTATTTGAGAATTTTTTTATTTCACAAAATTGTTAACTCTATGCATGGGCCAATGGGGTTAACATCGCCGGTCAAACATTTAGATAAAAAAATTCAGCAATAGGCTAACGAAAAGACACGTCAAGTTTTACAGTTTCATTTTGCTTTTCTAAATATTTCTAGACAGCCCTACTGACTCTATACTATAGAAAAATTCACATGAAAAGAGCTCAAAATAACGACATAACAAAAATGCATCAAAGCTAACGTCATACACGTGACTATTTCGGCTACGTACCTTAATTAGTTATAAGAAAAAAACATCACAGAAATAACAAAGAATGACAAATTGAATAAATCAAGTTTCATCGCAATATTCAAACTACATCCAGCACCTCTGGACAATCTTATTTTATAGTTTGATCAGCGTTTCTTTAATTATCTCTCCTTAAAACTAATAGTAATGAGCGCTATAGATGAAGATCAGTTATTTAAACAATAATTTCAAACACGTTCGTGAAGTTAGCACAACATTCCTCGCAACATTCTTCGCACATTCTTTGCCCGGGGACGTTCCAGGATACAGTAATATAATACGTTTTATAAACACTTTTACTCCTTAAATACTAAATAATAGTAAATACATGAACCAATATGTCAACCTTGTCAATTATACCTTGTCAATTGACAAGGGCATCTATCGGTAAGGGCACATGCAAACAAAAACATATGCCCGTGTATATTTGGCATAGATGAATTTTAATCAATAGGCCTACATCATATAGTTGTCACATAAAACCACCCGGGCCGGTCTATTGCCGGCAAGTTTTT
>JAQIXG010001882.1:0-19760 GCA_034700105.1 Oconnorella tubifera | reverse complement strand
AATGATAGAAAGGTAAAGGTAACCAATCAGAAAAAGAGACACTACAAGACGGATAAGAAAGTAAAGTTGTAAAAGAAGGATTACCAAAAACAGAACGAGAGAGAGAAAAAGCTTTAGGAAGAAATGATATAGAAAATAAATTATAGAAGAAAGTCTCAGTTAGAATATTATAAGCTGTGGTAGTGATTGTAATAAGTTAAGTTATTGTAGTTTATGAACTATTGATTATTTAAGGAATGAACATTCAAATGAATTAGTATATATAGATGTTATCATTGTAAAATTATTAATAATAAAGAAACGACAGACAGCCTTTTTAAGGTCTTCTCGTTTCCCCTTTACCTCTAAGCAAGTGTTCTACCAAATAAAGAGTTAAAACATACTACTAGATTCCCCATAAGAAATAGTGTTTGATTGATAAAGAAATTAATAGAAAAATACGAGATTAAGAAGTTGTACAATATGTGGATGCATACCAGATCGAATGGATAATAGGGGAGTAAAACACCCTCTATATCACTTAGTAAATTTAATGTCCTTTTTTGTTATTATACTGTATAGTTTTTAGAAGTTTAAGAATATTGATTAATCCGCGCCTGCAAAAACGCGACGCCATAAAGTCGACTATTCTTGATTTTTATAGTAAGAAAGCTGTTTACAGATTTTGATTCCCTTTCCGGCAATTTTGGCGACTGATTTTGTAAGCCTAGTGACTTGAGTGATTTTTAAAAGGGATTTTTAATAATAATTAATTATTCTGTTTTAGATGGTTGCATGATTGTTCTAGTCAATTATATATTATTATGCCGAGTTTCTTCACTTAGAAACTTTCTTAATATCAACATTAATTTTTCTATTTTTCTATTCTTATTCTTTGGAGATTGTAATAAGTTTTTCTGTCAAATATTTGTAACGATTAAAATTTTATTTTTACTCAGTTTTATGCCTGTGACTTTTTGCCACCCCTTCAATTTATCTCCTGTAATGTATAGTTTTGTTTATCAATATAAAAACTATATGTTATAACAATAAAATATGATCATACCATAGATCAGAATTCATCATTATCATAACATTAATAACATAAATTTTGTTAAATTGTAATAGTTTACATATAATTACGTAAGATCACTGCCAGGTGAACGCATGCGCATTTGTATGACTTAGCTAGCGCTTAATATTATAATATTATTGATTATAATATTATTTATTAATATAATAATAATATTCACATTATTATAATAATAGTGTGAATCCATATTATTATTATAATAAGCATATTGTTAAAATATTATATTATTTAAAATGTCATTACTAGTACACAAGATTCTATGCATTATAATACGGCAATAATCTAAAATTTAGGCCTACTTATAAGTGATCCCAGGAAGAAAGATTTATAAGGTTTCAAGAATTTTATAAGTGTATTTTAATGATTGTATCATTGTAAATCACTGCATAAGTAAATATATATACATTGTGATAATTAGATTATAAGCTTAATTTGCCAACAATCTGATGTCATCTTTAATTGAACTTAATTTAATCAACAAATAAGAATATGATTACCAAGCCGTGATTTGTTAGTTCTATATGTACCACATTCCCGAATTTATGCTCCCTACTTTTTACGCTAGAATAGTAAAGGTAGGTTTTTATATAGATTTTAATTCTTTAAAATAAATATAAAAGTTTTTTTAGTCATATTAAAGATATGATTTTAGTGGTGAAACCTCTCTACGCAACGACGTAATGCACATTTTTGCGTTGGATATATGTTCTTAGAGACAAAATATATGCAATTGGAGAAGAAAATTGACGCGCTCAGCCCCTTGTCAATTCCTGATTACGCTACTGTCATGGTTCCGTTTGTCGGAGTACCAAGGTTTTAAAATCGACTTTTGAAACTTCTGACTTTTGAAAAAAAAGATTTTTCGATTTTATAATCATGAATATCAAAAAATCCTGCATTTTTTACGCTGATAAACTGTGTTTGTGTATTTTTATATGACCACATTTCGATCCATGGATTGTCACTCGACAATCAACTGATCGCAAACGTCTGCGTCGAGTCAACATAATGATCGACACGATGTGAACTTGGCTTTAAATGCTGCTAAATGTCTCGGATCATAAATTCTCAATTTGTTTTGCTCTGTGTATGTTATAATCATAGAAAGAATATCGAGTGTATGCACGAGAAACTTTTGATTTACCGAACCAACGTTACATTTACATTTAGTATATAAATTTATTACAGTTATACCTCGCCTGCAGTCGCACAATAATGACTGATTTCAGTTTACGATATTTTACGACTTAATAAATTGGAAGATAACTTCGGATTTACTATACCATAGCTTTGATTCAGTGAATATAATATAGCTTCAATTTGTAAAACTCTATGTGTCGACTAACCATCTTTTAGTTTTGGTGTTTTACATTTCGGCTATTTCGTGAGAATTGCAGTCAGCCTGAGAGAATTGTGTGAGGTGATTTAGCTCGCTTTGTTTTTAAGCCAATAGAAAATCGTTACCGGCCCATACAGTGAGACACACAGTAAGGAAATTATAATACAGATAATACTAGCAAGTCAACTGGTACCCAGACAAAACAGCCTCGAATACATTAACCCGACAAAACGGCCCGTTAATTCATTTAATAACCATAACCCTAACTAACTTAATTCTTGACCATAACCGCTAACCTTAACTTCAATCCTAACCCGAATCCCAACCCTAACCCTAAGCAGTCGGGCCGATTTGTCGGAGCCTTTTGACACGTCACAATGGAAACTAGTCTTAAGTTCTTCAAGCCTATCAATGAGCGTAATTGCTGATTCCAAAGCTGATACGTCAAATCAGCGAAGTGGCCTACTTTTATATACGATTCAACAAACATGCCACTGTGTACGCAGACTAATTTGTATCGTTCACACTAAATACACAACGGTATGAATTCTCGTTAATAGTGAATAATATACGATGAGATAAGATAGGAATATCATGTGTAACGTGTTATTATGCGTAATTAGAAATTCATTAATATATTAGATCTAGGCATATATTAGATCAGGCATAAATTTATAATTTATATCAATACTCTTTACATGATTCTACGTAAGGAATATTCTTATTTTGTACATATGCAGAATGCTATTCTTAATAATGTTTTATGTTATTTTTGATTAGGGTATACTGTTTTTTCGTGACTTTTGAAAATACCACGGCCAAATAGGACCCAAATATAAATTATTAGGCCAATGGGGCGAGATCATTATAATCTCGCCTATTGCAGTATACTCATCCAGGAGGAGGGGTCCAGCGGGGATAATGCCCTCCCCCAGATAGTTAAAAAGACATGCATTTGTTGGAGGCACTAGAGACTCGCATTATGCTACATAAAATTTAGAACTTGTATTCAGTAAAGTAAGCCTACTTAAAGTGGATAACATAAAGAAAGACAAAGGATCATGAGACCTACTTAAAAATAAAAGGTGAAATTTTTTAGTCCTCGATAGAAATATTTCTGTGTGCGCCAGAAATATTTTCACTGGCTTACTCATCAGCAACAGACTGAGATTTTATTGATGATCAAAAAACCCAAATGCCGTGATTGCAATGTAGGTCATATATTACATAATACGTTGTGTATGCAATGCCGTGTAAAATACATTAATATACTTGTATATTAATTAATTTATATACTTTATCTCCGTAGTAGATAAGCGCGACATTAGCGCAGTGGCGCCGCATCGGTTTTCTGAATGGGGGGGGGGAAATTTCTTCATATTGCGACCTTTTTAGATTTGTCGCTCGAAAATGTCAAACTTTTCCTCTAATTTTCCCTGACGACCTTTTTCTGTTTATTTTCCCGGCAGGGAAATTTGCCCCCCCCTCAGGGGGGGGGGTGGTCAAATTTCGCTATTGGGTGGGGAGCACTGCCCCCCCTGCCCCCCCCCCCCCATAATTGGCGTTCCTGATATCAGGCGTATTAACGTTTTCAAATGCTAATCTACTAATATGACATTATAATTCAATTATACAATATGGACTATTAAATAATAATAGTCGTACAGATTTACAAATCTTAGTAGTTAGCTTTAATTATTAACATAGTAAGTTTTTTTACATTGCAGTGCTTATATATGCTTCAATTGACCTTGTTTTTACCATGTACAGTATGTGTATACTATCTCTTCAGAGCTATGATAATTGTTCCATTGCAATATTTTGTACATATTTGGGGCATATAATTATAATTTGAATTCAATTAAATCAGAAGCTTGAAAATGTAATTATACACTTGAAAACAAACATTGTATAAGTGCATTATGTATAAATATCTGTAGTAATTATTATTTCGGTTCATTAATATTTATAGGCTACACAGAATAATATAAACTTTGCAATAGATATGATATCATCTTCAAAAAAATTCACTCAACAGGAAATTGATATCTATAGGGATGTTTTACAAACATCACATGTATTGCTAGTAGAGTCTATTGAACCCTCTGAAATAATGGATTATCTCTATCAACACAGAGTTCTCACGGATGACGAAATGGAAAAAATACAGTTGCTTATTCACACTAGGAGAGATAAATGTAGAATATTACTTCGATTTTTAAGAAATCGAATTAGTGAAGATCCAGAAGCGCTGTCTTACTTCATAAATTCACTAGGTGTGAGCTATAAATTTCTTGCTGAAGAGTTGCAAGATAAGCTGAACAAAAGACTCCATAACACGCGAACATTGACATTGTCAAACAATGGTTCTGTATCATCGGATACAGTAAAGTTAAAGGATGAACTAAAGACAGAACACTGTACATTTGATTCTAGGGATAAAAATATCTCTCGATCCTTGTATAATTGCGATTCATCGAATCTGAAGTATGTTGAAAGTGTGAATGATATCCGAGATTCAATCTTATATAGAGTCCCAGTGTCGCAATTAAATACACTGAGAAGATCGTCAATTAAGGATTCTGCAGCAAGCAACAGTGCTCAGATCAATTATTTAGGCATAAACGTGCTTAAATTGTCCATTGAGGAAAGTGTACAAAATAGCAGTAATTATTGTCAAGCTGACTCTCTCTCAGAAGACATCCAAGCAACTAGGTTAGACCCTCATGAAAAAAGTATTAATAATGATACAGTATCCGAAATGACAAGTACTAATTCCCAGGTATTACCTAAAATGCTCAATTCTAATAACTCGGACTATTTTTCAGTAAACTACGACAAAATGATAGAAGACCATATTTTTAGTGACACCTTTACTATACCTCCATCTAATTTCGGTAAAAGTAGCAGACTGAAGAGTCATCAGAAGTTATTCGATGACTTAAGCAATGTCATTAATCAGGGGAAGTTCTATTTATTTGAAATGAAGTTGAAAGAACTCGAAACACAAATGCACTCTGATGCTGACATCGCATGCTTAATTCTGTACCTCGATGGATGCATGGCACTAATTCAGTCGAAGTTTGAGCGTTGTAAACGATCAACAAACTGCGCTCGTATGCTTGTATCGAAAACAAAGTCTCCTAATCAAACAACAGTAGAGCTTCTATCTGTTCAATGTTGGATGTTTTTGAAACAGCAGATTGATCCGATGAAACTAGAGTGTGCTCTTCATAGCGCTTTGAACATTATTGAGCAAGATAAGGTAACATGCACGGGAAAAGCAGCTGGGTGGATATATGTTGATAATGCTAAATACCAGATGGTACTGATGCGTGTGGATAAAATCAGTAAAGATCGCGTTGAAGCGTTGCGAGGCATTGCCTTGCGGTCACTATCTTCTGCTATGGAACACTTTCACAGGGATAAAACAAAAGATGGACCGTATGGTTTCAGCTATTCTGCAGTTAAACTAGCATCTTTAACAATCTGCTGCGATGATGATCTAATGCTCCTAGAAAGGCTTACACCAACAGCAACTGAACTTACAAGTGCACAAGATTTATTAACTTGCGTGGACAATAGTTCAGATGGTATTGTTAAAATATTGAATCCATTATATTTAATGGCATTGGCAGACTTAAAGTTTAGATCTGGGAATTTACGGCGAGCATCTGATCTTGCTGAAGATGCTCTTGAGGCAACTATGAAATTAAATCTTCAGGAAGAACTCCGGTATGCTCAGTGTCGTGTTGCACATTATGGGCATTATGCGCAAGTAGCGAAAAGTAATAGTGATGACTCTGAGTGATCCACCTCCGAATCTCAAGTAATGATTATAAACTTTAAAGCAAGAATTCTCCACAGCAATAAACATATCAATAAGACAGAATTATTATATATTTAAATGATCTTTATTGCTGTAGGCACTTTGAACAGTAGCAATATCATTAACTATACAGTGTAAGTGATGGGTAGAATTAAAAAAAAATTTATTACGCCTAGTGATAAAGTATTGAAACGAAAATTAAAAATCGCCAATTGTGCCTTAGTTATCCATTATACCAAAGATAGTACAAATATTTGTTCATGTTTTACTGTACGGACGATATACATGTATTGTTATTACTTTACTTATCATATCGAGTCAATATTGATTGCGCAGTTTTAGATCAAAAATACTTATTGAATTATTTTTTAATTTTTAACATCAGCCTCCGTCAATTAAGTTTCTGTTATTTCATACGGTGCTTCGTAGCCTCGTAGGTGTCACTACCACTACGACTACCACTACCTAGACAGGCGCCGCATGTCGGCGAACAAAAATTTTTTGTACTAGTACTCAATGCATTGTTTGGGGAACATATCAGGGTTATTAATAAATAATAGCGGATCAATGACCTCTATAGCGGATCAATGACCTCTGTAGCGAGTTAATGACCTTTGTAGCGGGTCAATTACTTCTATAGCGGTCAATAACCTCTGTACCGGGTCAGTGACCTCTGTGCGGGTCAATGATCTCTATAGCGGGTCAGCGATCTCTATTGCGGGTCAATAACCTAAATAGCGGGTCAATGACCTCTATAGCGAGTCTATGACCTCTATAACGGGTCAATGACTTCTCTAGCGTGGCAATGTCCTCTGTATCGAGTTAACGACCTCGGTAGCGAATCAATGATCTCTCTTTTGGGTCAGTGACCTCTATAGCAAGTCAATGACCTCTTTAGCTGGTCAATGACCTCTATAGCGAGTCATACCTAGGAGTAATGACATTAAAATCATCTGTATTGGTAGTGGTAGCTGTATTGGTAGTCGTAGTGGTAGTGGCACCTACGCGGCACCGTAATTTCATGTTTTTAACTATTTTTTATTTTGTACATGTCATTTCACGTTTTAATTCATTTCTTTATTTTTAAGAGTTCAAGAGCTGTGGTACCAGAGGCAAATATTGACTCTATTCAAAAATATTAGTATTAAAAAAAATATTACTTTGTATTAAATTAAATATTATTTTAAT
Organism: Oconnorella tubifera; assembly: GCA_034700105.1. NCBI lineage: Eukaryota > Metazoa > Annelida > Clitellata > Enchytraeida > Enchytraeidae > Oconnorella > Oconnorella tubifera. Next base: position 12,332 of record JAQIXG010001882.1, on the reverse strand, counting down.
TCAATTCTATTGATTTAGTGTAAATTTTGCAAAACTTTGTATGTAAATTATTGTCTTACAAAGGTTGAGAAATTGTTTGGGTTTGATTCGATATGACATCCTATGTACCTTTAAGTACTGCACAAGTACATGCTCAGTACTTTCAACCCTTGTATTCTACTGGCGAGGTTTTTTATACTTTTAACTTATATCTTGAATCTTTCTTAATCATTACATAGATATTTTGTATCCGTAAATATTAATGTTCGTTTTACAATAATATAATTTGCATATTTTTACATGTGAGAAAATAATGTATATGATTTTTTAAAACTCCACTAATGTCATTGTGATGATATATAAATGCATGAAGATTATTTAAACCAGTAAATACCTGCAGAAGCTCTCCGACACATAATAATTAAAATAAATATATGATTTACTTTGAAGTTACAATATTACAATATGCACATCATTTAGTTAATGATAGTGAATGCCTTTTTTAGATAGGATCAGCAGTAGGGGGAATGGTACCGCAGGTTTGCTCGTACATTTCTCTTTCCTCTCTAAACACTCAGGATCAGGGTTCTATTCCTGTGACGAATACCAAGGTATTTATAAAAAGTATTCAAGTTGATATTGAAAATATTAAATATTGTTAGATGCACTAGCTGATTAGATGCAGTGCATAAATGTCTTGTAAATGTCAATTTCTAATTAAAGGCAATAGTTCAAGTTTAGTTTTAAATTTCAAACATAATTTCATCTGTAATAAGTTGAGGAATTATATGATTGCTGAAATTTCAGCATATATGTAAAACTTCTTGATACAGTAAAATTCATTTATTGAAAAAATATTTGTAAATTTTTGTAGTTTGACTTTAGGTTTGATTTTAGTTTATATTTGAATATATTTTATTTACAGGCGGGTGACTATTACGTTAATATTACAAAGGTCATTATCATTTTATTTTATTATTTTCTACAGTAGCAGTAATCGGTTTGGCCTTTTATGTATCCGCTTTCCCCCATCATTTCTAAAAGAAATTATTTTTTTACTTTCTTAAAACTTAGTTGTTAAAAGTTATTTGTTATATATATATTCTTAAATCAATGACTTTTTAAGCTAATGTGACATTAAGTATGAAATATATGTAGGGTGCAGTTCATCAAATCTCTTCACACTCAGATGTCAAATTCTGTCAGGAAGAAGTTAGTTCTATTCCAGTTATTACAATTTGTGGCAAAATGCTTGAAAATATTGTATGGCTTGCAATATTTTGCTGACTTGAACTGAAGCCTATGGTTTATTATACGTTAATACAGCTTATTGTATGTTTAACGAATTACAATTTGAGTAACAACATCTTTGACTAGTTGCCGATTTAATCACCTCGCTAAAAGATGCAGAAAGTCAGTGCAATATTGCTCTCATCCAACATTCAAACCCAAACTTATTTCTTTTCAGTCCTACTGTCCTATAACTTATAGATGTTTGATATCAATCACATGCATTTCTTCTCAATCCTACTGTCCTATAATTTTTCCATCTCATCTAACATCTTTTACATTGCATTTTTTTCCCAACATTTAGTTACAGTTCCTACACGATACATTTGAACTTGACGATTCATCCAGTTTACCTAGAACAGTCATTTACAACCACTACACTCGTCATTGTCGCAAACTTAAGATAGATCCTCCAATGAACCCTGCATCTTTTGGAAAACTACTCAGACTGGTCTTTGTTGATATTAAGACTCGTAGATTAGGTACAAGGGGACACTCTAAGTATCACTATTACGGAATAAGATTTAAGGATAGCTCGAAATGGAATAAATATTGTGGAGATTATGAGCAAGAGTGAGTTTTTAAATATACACAGTATATATATTTTTATAAATAAAATGGATAAATTCGAATATTTTTAGCATAAATTAAGAGTTACAGAATAAAAGAAATATATAAAATAATATAATATAAATATATAGTAAATAAAGTGTGTAAATGATAATACTTTTTTGTTGCTATTTGTTATTATTATCTTGTTAGACTTCTTGTTGAAGAGGAAAATGCAGAGAATAACGACAGAACTTCTGAGATTATAGCGGGGGAGGGGCTAAATTTGAATGACAGTCAGCACTTGAAGTTCATTGGTGACTTATCGACTATAGTGACGTCCATCTGTGCTCTTGTTGTAGATGATAATGAAATTTTGCCAGAAATATTAACAGTTGAACATTTGACAAGTTTTGAAAGTCTCTACAAAGAACACTGTGGGGTAATAGCTTTTGATCTGGTCTTGTTTTTGTCATTTTGTACTATTTGATAATTACGGTCTGTCTATATATTATGCGAATGATTGAAAACTTTTCAAGTAAAGTTAGTACATTAGTTAGAATTTAACATTAGAAAGTCAAATTGATCCTAGGATTGAATTCTTTGAAGTTACAACATTTTGCCATCTTGTTTTTATTGTGCACGTGCTTAATTTCATTGATGTTTTTTCGCTATATTTCAATAATTAAAAATATAGAGAAAGTATTTAATTTGTGTCACATTGAGAGTTGTTTGGGCAATTGGTATTCTAAATGACTATACATTGCTCTTGCAAGTCTCTTAATGTAAATAGTTTATTTTATTATTGTAGGAAATTTTACTGAATGTATCACAAATGCAGCTGAAGGCTCTACCCGATCTATTTAATTCTTTTTGGAATGCATCCGATACAATTGTTAAACGAGAAAGGTTTGTACCATCAAGTAAATACAAACAACATTGCTCGCTGATAAAGTATTATTACATGGTCCGAGTTTTATTATTTACGAATTGAACATTATTTCAAACAGATTATAATTGTAGTGTGGTAGTTAAATATAATATATTATAATTAATTGCTTTAATTCAAAAATTATAGTAATTCATTTTATCAGATTTGCATTAAGTTAGTAAAATAATGAGCTTTTATAAGAATCAAACCTGGATGTGTTGGTTCCAAATCGAGTGCTTTACCATTTTCAGCGAGTGGATTTATTTCATTACAGAAAAGTGGATGATACATCGGTAGAAATGATAGCCATTATAAGTCAAGTGGAGTGTGTACAGAAGTTTGTGAAGCAAGCAGATTATTCTCTGTATACAAGTCTTCTTGAGCTTCTCATACCTGATGTACTTAGACCAATACCAAGCAAGTTTACTTTTATACAATTTAACTGTTACAGTTTATATTTATTTTAGTTTTCAAGCTGCAAATTCAATTATTTCATATTGATAATTGAGTAATTATAATAAGTAGTAAAATAGCATATACAAAGTCAATAGCTATTAATTGTTAGTTAGAACTGTAATTTTTGAGCCGTCAAACTGATATTAACTGATTCTAATGCTGTATTTATTTAACTTGTTGTTTAATGTCATCTTTTATTTAGTTTTCTATATATTGACTTTATGTAATTGAATCACTGTTACTAAATAATCTTTTTGTGTTAAATATACAATAAAATACAATACAATTAAACACAGATAAAACAACAAATATGGATAATTTTATATTTTTTGCAGACACTCTAACATTAGTGATACGTAATTTTGCCAAAAATTTAGAAAGCTGGATAGTGCAATCATTAACAGGCATTTGTGAAGGAATGAGCCAAGCCAAGGTAACTACTGACTTCTATCAAAACTTGTCAGGACATCAATTTGATTTGTTGTTCCTTGATACACATTTATTACTAACACTGACTGCGGAACTGGTCATATAAATGCAATAAAAAACAACTTTTTTGATAGGTTTATGTGTCATATATGTCCAAGACCTCCTCTTGCCTCAATTTCTTCTCTTATCCCTGTAATTTTATTCTGCAGGATGAATGTGTAAGTAGTGAATGCTAGTCATCAGTGCTACGTGAATACTAGCGGGCTAATAAATGTTGCAGTGTTATGTTTTGAAATTCTAAATTCTGGCTTGTGACATTTGAAAATAATATAGTAGATGAGTAACTTGAAGATTTTTATACATAACTCGGTAGTATAATTTATATTGTCACAATAACTTGTCTACAAACCTTTAATCGATGACACTACATCTACTGACAATTGGTCTACTGACATCTGGTCTACAAACATTTATTACGACATTATGGTTATAATTAGGGTTAGTACAAAGACTAGGGTTATGGTAGATTACATGTCGGTAGACATAGTGTCGTAAACAATTTGTTACGGAAACGTAATTTATTGTGCGCAGTTAAGAGCTGCCGGTGCATTTTCTCAACTGTTGCTTCGTTATACTTCTCTCAATCGTCTTTGTCAAGCCACACGCACTGCGCTGAGGAATAGTTCTAGTATGACTCAGCTTTGTGAGGACATCAGCAAGATCAACTTTTCACATATTGAGGTTTGTCTAGGAACTTAAAAATCATTGATGTAATAATGAGATTAAGGAATTCTCATGTTTATTACTTTCTATTCTTTCAATTCATATTGACATCATCTTTCCATTTTTCTGCATTGTTAGATATTGACTTTCAACTAGTTTTTAACTTGTAAAGTTATTATATGAAAATAAGTTATGAAATGTTATTTAGTTGAAATATTGAAAATGTAAAAACTATTAAACTATTAAAACTAGTAAACTCTTATGTAAGAAATTAATTCAATTTAAAATCAGTCCATTTCTCGTGTGATTATATTCAGGAGCAGACGTCCTGGATATGTGACAGTGATGATATGCTGTTGTATCGTCTGGAAGTTGACATAAAGAAAATGTTGAGTAATAAGGTCACGTTTGAAGACTGGATCACTTGGCTGGATTGCATTTCAAATCATATTCTTCAGAATCACGTCGGTGCGCCAGATTTTGCCCTCACTGCTCGACAATTTCTGCTGAAATGGACTTTCTTTAGGTATATGTGTTTCAGTTTTTTTCAAAGTAATTCTTCTCCTTGATGATTTGTCTTTAGGAAAGTTATTTTTTGCTGTAACTGCATTTTATTGTATGTTGCGTGCTGAAGTTAATTCATATATTTTAGTATGCATGAGAATGTCTGTGTATATAGAGCATATGTTGCTAAACTTGTAGATGCAAATTAATTTACCTTAACTTTTAATCAGTTGAACCACGTGAATTAGGTTCAGTATGATATGATTTGAAGCGATTGTCTATTGTTCTAATTTATTGTAGTTCTCTGATACTGAGAGATTTGACTCTGCGTACAGCTCGAAGCTTTGGAACGTTTCATCTCATTCATCTACTCAGTGATGAGTATCTCTTTTACAACATTGAGTTGAAAATCTCCGCAGCTACTGGTGTGTCACCACTTGCAGCATATGGAAATAAAAAACAGGTTCAGGAGAGACATTATTGCTGTCGTATTTTTGGTGTAATTTCTTTTTTTATTGTAGTATGAATATCCATTTGTAGGTTTATCATTGTCATTATCTATGTATATAATTATTGTTATATGTTGATAAGAATATGGAGAAGTTCTGTTACTTCGAGCTGGTTAGGGTTATGGTTGTAGTTAGAATTATGATTAAGTTATTCACTCGTGTAATTTTACACTTTCAGCTAGTTATCGCCATAATTATTCGTGATTTTAAAACTTTTGATGATTAATTATTTCAGTTCATTGATCGTAGCTCCATTCCTCCGCTCGATATTTTCTCAACTGAAACTAGTCATCAATCCGCTTCTCAACAATTTTCATATTCATCTACCTACCCAGAAAACTTTTTGCATCAGCCGGTGTCAATTTCTCAGTTTACTAACCTCCCAGAAAGTGCGATGTTTACTCAGCAATCGACTGCGGCAGATTATACACTGATGATGAGTGTTGACTTTGTGCAGCAAGAAAATAAAGACTCTGAAACAGCATCAACTTTGGAGTCAAATGCACAAGAGATGTTGTACTAATGTTTGATTTTAGGAAGTTTTGCTGTTTTTATACTTTTCGTTTTTCTAAAGAGATTTTGCCAGATGGCATTTTTGATGACATTTTTGTATCACCAAGTGATTATTTCATACTGAAGTTGTATTAAGGAACAACTAGAAATAAAATTTGAGTTATGTATGGAGATTAAATAAATATTGAAATAAATGTAAATTAATTAAGGTTATAAGTTGTTTTTTAATTAATAAAAGAACAGTTTACTGTTGCTTTGTTGTTTGAAATACAGCTTGGCATTATTTTTAAGTAATTCTTATATAACTTGTTGATAATTACACTCCATATATTGACTATATTATATAATAGCAATTTCTACTGCTAAATTTAGTTCAGGTTAAATCAATTGGTATAAGGCACTGTGATTCAATTTCTAACATCAAATATCTGAGATTCATTTACGTACTGAGTTAAATTTGTAGACACATTAGTCTAAGTATCCAAAAAGAAAAACGAGACGCGCATCATTGCACATAGAATGACTATTTAAAATATTTTCCAGAGCTCAAATATAGAGCTCAAATTGCAAGGCTCTTAATATGATAAAAGAAATCTTTTATCATATTAAGATTTTTGGAGATTTTTATCTATCTGACATAGCGGCCACGACATAACGTCATTGTTTAAATAGTAGGCCTATCAGGCTACATAAAAAGTTTGGCAAAAAAAAGAAAAAAAGGTTATCACATGCAAATTTTGGTAAAATAAGCTAAAAAATGTAACATAACAATTGAGATATCAGTGTCCCACAAAATTTTCAAAAGTCGGCGCCTATGATAGCCTAGACCTACCTGTGATACAGTGATGCTTATCGAAGTGAAATTCTAAACATTTATGCGTCCTCTACAAACTGACAAAATAGTAAAAATCTTATTATTGTTTAGTTATCATATTATCGTTCAGACTCTATGGCCTATATTTGTTCTTTGTACAATAAGATAATCCTATGAACCTCAAAGATCTAATAAGTTTAAGGATTGTTTTTTCTTTTCAAAGAAAATTGTCTAATAGCCTATTCGTTTTAAAATCTAGGCCTACGGTATCTCTCTCTAAATATTTTATAGTAGCCGATCATGTTATAGGCCAACTTGTATCATGATTGCATTTAAATGTCTTTACATTAGTTTTCATTATCTTTTAATCTCACAAATTTCACGATTGGTAATGATGATTTTGTACAAGCCTAATGACGTAAACTTTGCTCTACGCTACTAGTAGGCCTATAAAATCACGCGATTCCAAAATCAGCCTTCATCGTAAAGTATGGTATCAGCTAATACGATATACTTTAGGATCAGCTAATACGATATAATTAAAATAGGTATTAATATCGGCCTAGTCAGTGACAGATATAATCAGTTGCAGATCGTCAAATAATTTCTAGCGAGCAGTAAGGGGTTATCAAAAACAATTTTGACATTAGTACAAAAAATTATATTTTTTTACTCGACGGAGATAGTGAAAATCGTACAAACTTTTTTGTTACATTAAATAAGAATCTTTATGTTTTTATCCCTTTATTTTGTCATTTTGTTACGATTCTCGGTCGCTAGCAGTCGTTATCATACCAACTGTAGCTCGAGTTTGTAAATATTTCTAGATCTTTTATCAATAGTAAGTATTTGGTTAGCTTCTTGATTGTATCGTATGCTTGAAACCAATTAATATATTATAATGTTTATGTATACATTTTGCAGTGAACACATTCTCGTCTTTAATAAGGAAAAATAGTTATCAGCAATGGCCAAGCTAGCGGATGTACAATTTGCATATACTAAAAAGAGGTCGATGTTCGGTCGTCATTGTCAGTACGTAGACAGCGTGACAGAGCTTGTGGCCAGCATTCCGCGTAATGACGAACTTCTCGAAGAGTTCATTTACGTTGATCCGGTTAATCGTGGAATCAATGATCCACTGGTGATGTCCCTCCACGAGGTAAACACTGAGTATATAGAGTGTGTGATTGAGGGAGTCAATCATACAGAGGGTGGATGGCCCAAAGATGTGAGTGCCGCAGATATCGAGCAAGTTGAAAGACATCGTAAAAAGATTGAACGAGAAGAAGCGTACGTTCCAACTATGAAGGTGTTATCTGAGATGATGGAACATTGCGTGCTGCAGAATAATGCCGTGAATATCTATGAGCATTACTTTGAAGATGAAGAACTGCCACCGGATGATGAAACGAAAAGTTCTTTTATGAAAGTTTTTAGCATCTTTAGAGATCCAAACGAAATTGCGAGACCAGTAAGCCATGTTACGTGGCATCCAGATGGTCCGGAACGAATGGCAGTAGCCCACTGCACACTTGAATTTCAGTCCACTATCAAGTACACTAGCCTTGATAGTTATATTTGGAGAACAGAAGATATATCTTCTCCTGAGCTGATATTACGTCCTCAGTCGGCAGCTCTTTGTCTCAAGTACAATCCAAAGGACGCTAACATCATAGCCGGCGGATTATATAATGGTCAGTTGACTATTTGGGACACAAGAAAGGGTATATACCCGGTAGATTCAACAGTGTTAGCTACAAGCCATCTTGATCCCATTTACAAGTGTACATGGGTCGCGTCCAAGTCAGGCAATGAAGTGTTGACAGTGTCAACAGATGGTCAAGTGCTACTCTGGGATATAAGAAAATTAACCGAACCAATTGAACAGATGTATATTGATCCAACTAAGAATCAAGCCAAGGAAACGTCTGAGGGAGGTCTTGTGCTTGATTATGAACCTGGAGTCCCAACGAAATTTATGGTTGGAACGGAAGGAGGAAAAGTAGTTATTTGCAATAGAAAAGCAAAAACTCCGGCTGAAAAAATTACTGCTATATACGACACTCACATTGGGCCAGTTTATGCTCTACAACGAAATCCATTCAACCCCAAGATATTTCTGACTGCAGGCGCATGGAAAGCAAAGATCTGGTCAGAGGATGTGAAGGATGTTCCGATTGTGTGGACGTGCAGTCAATCGTCCTATCAACTGGATGCTTGCTGGAGTCCTGTTAGACCTTTAGTCTTCTTCGTGTGTACTGAGGATGGTCATCTGAACGCCTGGGATCACATGTTTAAGTACAAAGAACCAGTGGCTAGTATGAAGATCTGTGACGAGCCACTAACGTGTCTGAGCATTCAAGATCAGGGAGAACTGTTAGCAGTTGGATCCGCAGTTGGCACTACAACTATCGTTCAACTCAGTCACAGTCTCTGCACGCTGCAGAATAATGAAAAGAATCTCTTTGCGCTGAATATCGAGAGAGAATGCAAGAGAGAAAAGTTTATCGATGCGAAACAACGCGAAAAGAAAGCTGTCGGAAGACGAAAATCTAAAGACACGGAATTAAGAGAAGCGAAAGAAGCATTGATCGCCGAAAAAGAACTAGTTACCGCAGCTGAAAAAGATTTCTTTCAGATGGTATCGAAGGAAAAGAAGCTGCTTTACAAAATGAAGCACAAAGATTCAAAGCCAGAACCAGAAGAGCCGGTTATTAAGGAACCCATTATGTCGATCCCTGCGCCAGTAATAAAGGAAAGAGTCTCAGAGCATGGTGATGTTGGGGATCTGCGTGAGTCAGTCGATTATGAACCTCTCCCAGAGTATATTCCAGAAGAAGAACATAGCACTGTATCGGATAAGGAAGAAAGTGCTGAAGTTGCGTCCAGTGCAGACAATGAAGCGCAGTACCCTGAAGACGATGAAATCGATGTTTTGCAAGATGTAGAAATGTATGACACAGAAAAGGAAGCAGATTACCCAGCGGAAGATCAACCTTCATCTCTTTATTGATTCAAAGCATAGAGATTGTTTATTTACTGAATTCAGGAGCATTTTTTAACTGGCAGAAACAATTTCTTTGTTATAATTTATTTAGTGTTTTATTTCTAAAAAAAACGTTTTTTGCAACTTAAATTTTATCTAATGTTGATGTTTTTTATATTTCAAATATTATATTCCAATTAATATTCCAATTATAAACAAAATTATATTTAAAAACATATATAGATATTTTCAATATCTTTTCAAAATTCTCTAATTTGTTGCAGATTTCACTAGACGCGTAATTCAACAATCATATCATTAATAATTTCAATGCATTTAGGATAGGCATAACTTAATTTTTTTTTAAATTCTTGACAAAATGGACAAAAGGAACTAGCAACAATAAAGATGTTACCTTTAATCTCTGAATATATATACCATATAAAAATATATATGCGAGTACTTAACAAACGTCCCAGATCCAATTATTGTTTGTATTTAACAAAGATATCACATAATTATAAAGTAAATCAAAGTTAATCAATGTAATATAAATACTGTTTGACTAATAAAGATCAAAAATTACTGAAAAAACATTAGATAACATTAAAGAAGCATCTATAGCAAGGTATCATTTCTATCAAGTCCAACCCAGAACTTCAATTCAACTAATTAGTAATTAATGCATTAAACAAATTAACAACCAGACCTAACCTTAATTATAATCTCAACGATTGACATTAGTAACTGGGCCAAAGGTGCGGGGCTTGATATGATGTTTGGGCAAGGCATGATAAAAAGAGCCCTTGCTACAGATGTTTTAGGCATAAGGTCCATCTACACAATTTTACGTTCTTGTTCTTGTTTTTCTTCTTTTGAGCTACGTAGAGCGTTCTCAAAATCATCTTCATTCTGACTTCCACTTATCTGTTCCTGCATTTACAATATGTAAATATTAAGACGAGTGAATTTATACTTAATGTTTGTCAATTAGTTAAATTAATAGACAAAAAGTGATACTAAACTCTTTCATTAATTTGACAAATTAAACAAGACAAATTAAATAATAATCCTAAACTTAATCCCAACCTTAACCCTAAGAATGAATTATCATTGATGATTTGTAGCGTCAAAATAAAGAATATCTATGATATTTAGTAAAATACTAAACAACATAGAACACTGCAAACAATAACGTAAACCATTCAATGACATACACTATAGAAAATAAAATACTAAGAATAACAGTAAGATTTCTGATCATTCAAAAGACAGCTCATGAAACTAAATATTCCTATGAAGCCAACATACATACAGTAATATCACAGTTTATGTGTATGTTTTCAAATTTCACACCAGAGTAAAAAGCTTAATTCAGTGACAAAGAGTAGTTTAATTAACATCAAAATTCAATCACTGTAATTCAAAATCAAAAGTTTGACATCAATGTTTTGTACAGTGTACACTGAAGATTCATGATAGGCAAACACTTTTATCTTAATACTTATATCAAGAGGTTTAACTCTAGCATGCATTCAATCAACTGCAGAAAAATGCTAAAAATCACACCTTACACAGTAGTTTTAATTTAAAAAATAAAATATATATAAGTTCTAAATTCTATTCATTACTCAGTATTTATTTCTAGCATGAAAGCATGCAATAGTTAAAAATAATGAAAAGTTTCATTGGAATATTATGAATATTTGACATCCTGATGTAAGTAGTACATTCCAACAGCAATAGAACATTAATTCTGTTATATGACTGAGCACTGTGTTGACATAATATCGCATAAAAATGAAGTAACACTTATATTTAAAAACTGAACAAAAAGCTAAATTAAACAATATTCTAATACAAAACTTTAAAAAGTACTGTCAAGCAACATTAATTTCTCAGTGTAGGAATAGAATGCATATCGAGCTTTAAATATGCCAAAGCAACATTATTACAAGCACAAAAGCTCTACAATACATGCAAATATAAAAAATAAACAGTAAAATAAATTTTAAAGTGTATACTATAAAATCATTTTCCTTTGGGATGGCAAATACAAAAGTTAAACTGTTGAAAGAGAACCTCTCTTCTAATCTTCTCAGTTTTATTTAACATCATCGTTATCTCGTTATCATTCTACATTATTCCTGATACTGCAAATATACATTATTTCCATTTCAATAAAAAGTTAAAACCAATGCTCAAAGCAATACAGATTTGAATGACTAATAATCCTGTGGCGTACATTTTCTTATAAAACTGCTCAAAGCAATACAAATTTGACTGACTAATAATCCAGTGGCGTACATTTTCTTATAAAACTAACAGCTCATTCAAAAGAAAGACTATTCCATGCAGAGTCCATTAGCTTATACCTTGGCAATCCAATAAGAAGAGGTTTAAGAATGATTTCATCCAATAGAATTGTAGATCTCATCCTCCCTCTCATCATGTAGACTATTAGAAGCGCCATAGATCATGCCTATATGACCGCGCTCTGATTGGCTAGTGGATAGTGTAGACTTTAAACAAATACTCTCGTATTAATTCTAAGTTACTTCGTTAAAGAATAAGATGAGTTTATTAACAAAATATAGCAATGCAAATTGACATTACAAAATAAATATAGAATTTACAGTATAAATT
>JAQIXG010001881.1:0-19763 GCA_034700105.1 Oconnorella tubifera | reverse complement strand
CGCAGTACAAAACTGATCTATGCACGAGAAAATGCGCTGTATGTGACTCACTGCAGTGAGTACTGATCTATTTTTTTTATTTGCATCATGAATTTGCAACAGTACGTTAGTTTTTTGAGCAGATTTAATATTTGTTTATTTGCCTTAATTTCAGTGTAAAATTTCTTTAAAAGCCTCCTGGTGTACTAGAGTTAAAAATAGAAATACAACTATTTGTATAAACATAAATATAAATAAATACATGACTATTATTAAATACAGGACTATATATTGCGTAAATATAGCGAATAATAATATTTATATAATTTGAATCCGTGAGAAAGTAGCGAGTAAATAACTGGTCTAGAAATAAATCTAGACTAATATTACAATGAATAAAGAAGACGATTATAATTGACAGAGAATTTGATGATAATAACAATTATTGTGAAAAGACTCAACCTTGCAGAACGCTATTTTAAGCGCGGGATGTTTTCGTGTTTATCATAAATATTATTTAATTTTATGTCAATTGACAGATTTTCTAATTTTAAATAACAAACTCTAGCAATAACAAGTTTTTAAACTGAGAAATTTATAAGGGAGGGGGGGAGTCTAAATAAAAATATTTTAAATTCTTGCTCTATTATGCAATAACGATCAAAAACAAATAAAATTGAATGAACACGTGGTTGCTTTCAAATTCAAATGACAATTTCTGAGAGAAATATTGAGACTGAATATTTGTCGACTGTTTATTCGCTAGCGAAACAAAACAACACAAACAAATTTGAAAATAAACAATTAAACTACAAATACAAATAAAAATACAAACAAGTAGGCCTAAATAAACGTATGAATAAACTGACAACGAAACAAACAACCAGACAAACAAACAACGCAAGCCCACAATTTTATATTAAAGATATACATTAAGCTATTTTTGTGTGCAGGTTTAGAGGGGGGTACTACACAAAACAATGCAGGGGCTAGGATGAGTGGGGGGGACATTGCCGCGGCTGTTATATGCAGCATCATAGGGGCGGCGGCTATTGTCACACTCATTGCTATTCTAGTGATGAAGACTGGAAAGTAAGTATAGAATATTAATGAAATTTTTCAACTAGAAATACTTCTATTTATTTCACATCGATTGGCAGAATGCGAATCAGTTAGATTTACTTATTAAATCTCTAATGAAGCAAAAACATTGTTCTAGTATGATCTATGAATTAAGATTTTCGTTGCTTATAAAAAAATATTTGAAATATAGTTTAAATTTAGTTTAATTTTACTCTACATGTAGTTTTTTGTTTCTAGGGGGGGGGGGTCAACTACCTTGATATTTCATTTCAGAAATTTGAATTTTATATACTATATATTGTTCTTTTTAAATAACTAAGTAGGCCTCTATATTATATTTTTTTATTTAAAGCAGGAAAAGTCTCTACGCGGTTTCTAACCCTAATGCAGGTTATCAAATGGAGCCAACGAGAAACGCAAATAGAAATTACTAGAATCAATCTAATTATAAACATTTGACTTCCAATTTTAATGCGGTATTCTAACCCTAAATTACAAGGAGTACAAAAGTAGAATCTCTTTTCGTCTGAATCTCAATTTTGGTCGATTGCGATTGTGCTGTTTTAATTCTGTGACCAAATGAGCATTCAAATGTTTAGTATTATTATTTTACTATCATAATGTAAATAGAGATTTTTTAATTCGTAGTAGTTTATTTTGTGTTTATAACAAAAACAATCGCTGATATTTAATGTTGTATTTATAGAGTGAAAGATATTTATCTATGATATTAAACTGTTATGTTTTGTAAGGAATACTAATTATCGCTGATATTAACTGTGTGTGTTTTTAAATAGTGTCAAAATATTCAATTCAAATTACAAGAATTAAATTTAACTAATAAGATTTAATATTAAATTAATAAATAATACATGATAATAATAATACTTAATAATAATAATAGTTCTGTAAAGAATGACTTTTATTATGTAAAAACTTTTCAGCTTGCAATTGTAGCATCAGTGGTATTTTCAAAGTTTGTTGCGGGTTTTGAACCGTAGTCCCTTGCTCCAAATATAACGCTACCAACTCTAACATTAGTGCTACCTACTTGTATCTGAAACATTACGCAAAAACCAGAATTTAATAACAGTTACAGCAAACAAAAAACGTCACATCAGCACAAATGGGTTTATTTAAAGCTGCAAGAATAATGATTAAATTATGTAACAACAATATTCCTAACCCTAATACAAGTCTCATTCCTAACCCTAACAATAGTCCTAACCCTAACCGCTGAAACCTAAACCTAACCCTAATTTAATCTTCACAGAGCAGAATAAAGATAACTTTGTCAAGTAACAATTTTCTACTGAAAGTAAAAAACTTACTGTTGGTTTAATAATATAAATGAACATCTTAGAAAACATAATAAGTAATAATATAAATAAAATAAAGTACATACAGCATGTTCAAAGTCAGCAGACATCCCCATACTTAATTCAACTGAATTCGTGTCTAATTTTAACGTCTCGCAAACTTCCAACTTGCACCCAATTAACTTCTGTACAACGGATATAAATAGTACTTTCATTTTAACACTGCGATAAAGTGGTAAGCTTACATAATGTGAAACCAAGATGTCTCGGATTCGAATCCTCTGAGGTAGGTTATATGCTGATATGCTGCATCCTTGAGCATAAAAACTGAAATTTAACATATAAATCTTCATTCAAGACAGGATTTAAAACGGATAATTTTAGCTAAGAAGGTAAGTAAGTAAGCTATCTAACCTGGAAGTCAGGGTTAGGCCCCAGGTCAAGATTATGGTCAAGAGCTCCTATGGTCATGAGTCCGGTAAAGTTGAGATGCAAACAGGAAGTAATAACGTGGGACACGACTTGGGTCACTTCACTCGGGGGGCAACCATTTTTGTCTAAAAAAATTTAAAAAAATTCATTATAAAAATATTCCATTACAAAAACTGAAATTTCATTTTAAATATATTCCGTATGTCTACGTGTTGCTGCTTAACGTCACATCAGCACAAAATGATATTTAGTCAAACGACGCAAAATTAAATAACAGAGGCTGAAAAATATGAAAAAAAATGAAAAAAAAGCAAATTTAATTGACTTCTTATAATTACTATCTGCCTTAAAATATTTTGACTACTAGCGTGTTGATCAGAAGCGTTAGTCACTTTGAAGATAACAGACAATACCACAATTGCCGTGAAATAAGAATTAATTACAATTATTATATTTAAATATAATAAATAAAGATATAAATAAATTCCTACTGTCTTCATCGCTAGTATTAACTTGTACCATGATTCGCAATTTTTCCGTTTTATTTTGTTTTTCCCAGGCGGCATTTAGAGCCGAGGCAAGTTTTGTGCTATCTACAGTTTCAACTAAGAACAGACCCGGGATATCTGAAAAAATAATCCCCACAATGATTTAAAAATGTAAAAATTCATAAAAAACACGGGTTATATCGAAAATATAAAAATTTCGCATAAAAAACAGAGATTTATACAGAATTTAAAATGGGATCATACCGATTATTTTATTAATTTTATTTCTCTGTAGATGACCGATGAAATGCCATTTAATGTCGGGACAATTATCAATTATCTGAGACAAAATATATCAGACATTTAATGTGATAATAATTATTAGTTATTCGATAAAAAATATCAGTTATTTTATTTTTTTATGTAAGTCAATAAAATCAGTAAATCAGTCATTCTGAAAATCAGTCAATGAGTCAATCAATCAAAAAATCAATCAATCAATAAATCAGTCAACCAGTCAGTCAATCAGCCTGTCAGTCAGTCATTCAATCAGTCCAGTCAATCAGTCAGCCAGTTAGTCAATCAGTCAGTCAACCAATCACTCAATAAATCAGTCAACCAGTCAGTCAATCAGCCTGTCAGTCACTTGTTAATAAAATACTATACCAATCTATCGTTTCCTTTCTGTTCAAGCTCCTGAACCTGATAAATAAGAAGAAAAATTCATTCAATTATAAAAATTGACTCATGAAACTCAATTAAAATTAATCTTAAATTGTTAAAATTCAATTCTTATTCAATCTAAACGCTAAAAAATAATCCCCAGTCAATATATAACAACTTTATTGTCATTTTCATTGAAATATTTTCTACTTTATTTCAATATTCTCACATAATTCTCTCCAAAATGTCTCTGGCCAAGTTGATAGAGCCGCTCGACTGCTGATGCTGGCTTAGTTTTACTCACAGCCACGAGACGAGGTTCAATACCACACAAATCCTAACAAGGTAATCAAATATAAGACGAATGTTATTTAATTGCCATCAAAAACAAGCTTTTATGCATTCTCAAACCATTAAATGTGCTACATCTCAATTTTATCGTTCAAATATAAGCGCCGATAAATATCCTCGATGACATTGTCAAATATAAATAATTTATAATAAATTATTTCAGACTAAATTAATAATTAAAGGATCTGATTTTTAAACATGATTCAAATTTTTTTGTTGGAGGGGGGGGGTATACCTAACCGAGGATCGAGCGAGACTAGCGACCCGGACGCGATCCAGGACGGACCTGAAGGACCTGGCGAGCGCCTCCCCTCCAGGCATGTCCGACTCAGTCGATGCCATTCATTTAGAAAAGGAATATTTTTTATTTTTCGTCAATTTTTTACTCTTTAGTAAAAATGTAAACAAATAAAAAAGCAACAAAAATAAGACTTCGAGCTTTAAACTTTGAAGCCGAGAAGAAATTTATTAGCTTAGTAATTATTAATTAATTAATTAACTTAGCAAATTAATCAATTACACTGCACAATGAACAAAGTTAACAGCATACTATAGTAAAATCATACGATAATAGAAATCTTGTATACAGTTTTAAACAGGAATAAAATCAACTTAAAATAGTTGCATAAACCGTCCATAATTTGAACAGTAGGCATATTCTTGTAATCTACCCAAAAAATGGCATAATTTAAACATTCAATGTTTGATTATTTAGTTCATTTTTCAATTTGCTTACTCAGTTATGTTGCTTATCATTGTTACTGAATTCATTTTGCAGGCCTTCACGCAGGAAACGTAATAATTGTCAAATTTATTAATGCAGCCCTAAGGCTCGTTAAACTCTAAAATCTATTGTTTCAAACATTTTACGATTATTGAAACCATCGCATCGAACGGGTCATAAATTAAATTGTCTCCGTTCGTGTTAGTATTACATTATATTACATGATATTTAACGATTCTGTCGTAATTTATAGTCAATCAACTGTCATGAATGTTAATGAATTCTAGCTCATAATCAGCTGAATATTCATTGTCTGTAGGTGTAAAGTTATTATTCATTATATTGTAAAACAATGAAGTCTACTGCGCCAAGTAATTTGTGCGCAAATATTATTTTAGCCAGAGATAAAATTGCCTAAAATACACGATTGGATTAAATCTGTTATTTTTGAAATCAAAATACAAACAGTTATTAAAAACAGGTTTGTACTATTTAATTTTAGGCCTATAGAGCATCTAAATTCGTGCAATTTAACGTTAAATCTGAAATGAATAATTGTGTAGGCCTATTTAAAATAATATAATAATTACAATACTAAGTGTATTCGCTAAATATGTGATAGGCCTAGACAAAATAAAATATTGAAAAGTTAACTATTATATATTATAGCCCTAATTAGTTAATATATGTTAGTAATTAGTGATAATGTATATAATATTATACATTTAATTATATATTTAATTTTAATTCTATAAATATTATATTATAAAGGACTCGGATTAAAACTAACACTTCCTTCAGTTATGCTCTTTCTTCCATTTCTTCTCATCATCGTCTTCTCTCTTAGCTCGTTTAGTGTCGTCAGTTCGAATCCTGCCACGACAAGACATGGTAGGTCTGGGTGTACGTGTGTGTGTGTGTACTTTTTTTAAAAGTGGGGGGGGGGGGAGGGGGAAAGCGAGAGGGGGGTATCTGTGACTTAATTTTTAAAGAAATAATAAAGAGTAGGCCTATATATACTAAGATTAACAAAAAAGTTAGTATCTTAAGATGAAGTAATCTAATAATAATTACCAACTATTAGATATTAAAAAACAATAAAAGAAAAAACAAAGAAAACAGTTACTCACTTGTCTGTCACTTGCAGCAGAAATTATATTTCAGGGGGAGAGGTAGAGATAGAGCGCATCGGGGGGAGCTTCGAACCCCCGCCTTTCTGTTTCCTCGGCCCGCTAGTGGGCAAATGCAGCGAGGCCCAAGGCCGCTGGTTCTATGACCTTCAACTTGGCCTTTGTGTGAATTTTAAATATGGACAGTGTCCGGGGAGCGAAAATAATTTTTATAGCGTTGAGGAGTGTTATAGAGTGTGCGGAGGATATTTAGGTAGGTTTTATTTTTTACAAATTATCACTGATACAACGCTAAATAATAATTACATTATGTTCATTAGTATATATTAGTATATTAGGTCTATATTATATGAATTAGTTATTATTTAATATGAAATATTAATATGGAATATAATAGTCAGATAATTAAGGTTATATTTGTAATAATCAGATTATTGTAAATTTTATTATTTATTTATTGTCCGGTTATTGTTAATTTTACATAGGTTCTGATAATAACAAAGCATTGAATTACAACACAGAGAATGATAGACTTAATACCGGTCTAAATGATCAGGATTCGAACTCGCGTCCACTGGTTGCACGCGACAATCCACGAACCTTTCCACAATCGCGAGACATAAATTATAAATCTGGCACAGATTCACTTGAGAAAAATATTGAAAAAGCAGAAGATCAAAATTCAGATTTACAAATGACCACTTTAGGTCAAATAGTTGAAACTCAACCAGTTGAAACCGGTTTTTACAAGGCGGATGAAACCGGAAAAAACTGGATGAAACCGGATGAAACCAGAACAAACCGGAAAATACCGGATGAATATAAAATTAGGCTAAATCAGGAAGGTTCTACAGTGCCTACACTGTTGGATGCAGCTAAGATGATAGGATTGGATTCCATGAAAATATTTTCTGAGGGGCTCATACAAAAATCATCGCAAAATATTGAAGAGAAAAGTTTTCAGTCAACTATTGATACGTTGACTGAAATGACTGAACGCACTACACCTCAGAGCACTGATAATATTGAAGATAATATTAGTGATATTATTGGTGGTAATATTGGAGATAATAATAGATATAATGCTAATATAGAGGACGATAATAAAGATAATGTTGCAGAAAATGTTATAGATATTATCTCAGATAATATCAGAGACAGGACAAATGATAATTTTTCAGAAAATGTCAGTGATATTATCGCAAATAATATTAGAGATAATATTATAGCAGATAATAGTAAAGACAATATTTCAGATGATATCAGAAATAATCTTACTGAATTTGCTCTAAATGTGAGAGATAATTTTTTAAATAATATGTTATCTGATAAACAAAATAATAAGCCATTACATGAAAATTCATTTAATCCAAAAGTGAATGAAACTGAAGTAATTTATTTGGATGGAAAAAGTGTTGCTACCAAGTCATTGGGTCCTGCAGATGAAATTGAATCGCTTGATGGAAATAAAAAAATTGAAAATTTAGATGAGCTTACAACTGCAAAACCGAGTGATTTAAATAATTACGCAGATTTAAAAGAAGAAGCACCTTTAGTTGATTATTTATCAAATGAATTGAAAGAAATAAAATATGATTTTATAAATGAAAGTGAAAACAATGCGAATGACGTCAGAATTGAAAATGATGAAGTTAGTTTGAATAATAATAATATTAATAATAATGATGATGATAATAATGATACTGATGTTACACCGAAGGGGAATGATTTTTCATCATCGCCATCAAATATTGCCAATGAAGGAAATAATAACAACGGGGAACTTATTGAACGCACTCCAGGTAGCTCATTAGGTAGGGTAAATATTCAAAATGATTCGGAACACGACGCGATAAAAATAGCAGAAGTTTCTAAATTGATAGATAATTTTAAAATCAAAAATGAAGATAGCAGTGAAAAAGATAAAATAAATGCAGATTCAATAAAAGAGAATTTTGTGCATTTAAGATCAGATATAACTACAATGGAAACTTTAACAGATAGGCCTATCAGTTTATATAATTCTGAATTTACAACAATTCAAAATGCGAATAAATTTTCAAATTCGCATTTTACCACCCCATTGTTTCAAAATAAAACTTCCAAACTATTAGAAAATACTGAAAAAATTGACAAAATTAATGATAAAGCAACATCTGGAAGTTTTATTAAAGCAAAGCCTGAAAGTTTGAAAAGTTCAGTTAAAATTTCGACTAAAAATTTAATTCACCGCCTGCCACATTTTCAACCAATAGAAATAGACGTACCATTTCGACCAATTAGAGAATTTCAACGCGAATTTCACAATCCTTCTGATTCGTCAGCCAATATAATAGATTATCCAATGAGAAATGAGTTTACAAAACAACTTCCAATGGACCACACGATGATGGAGGAAGATGCAAATATTTTGAATTTTAGAAGTTTCAAAGATCTTCAATTTGGAAATCAAAATTGGTTCAATCCTGCTCCTGATTTTATGTTTTCTGGAAGTCACTCCTCCGTGAGATTTAGTACAAAAGAAAAAGATTTGTCTCAAAGTTTTGAAGATATTTCTAATGTAAAAACAGATGATAAAAAAATCGGTGTAAATCATAATTCAAAGTCAAATACAGTGAAGAAACATGGGATCCCTATATTGAATAAATCGCGCTTTGAAATAAAAATTGGGAAAAATTATGCTGAACATCTTAAATCACCAGATCTAATGTCAAACTTTCATAAAACCGAAGTAAATCAAATATCCGAACCAAATTTAGTTAAGATACCAAAGATAAGGATTGTTAACCCAGCTGTATTGATATCACCAGTAAAGATACAATCAGTAAATAAACAAATTGAGCAAATAATTAAACCAGTTAATAAACAGAAGTACCAAATGAATAATCGACCAATTAAAGTTCTTCCTAATCATCAACAATTCAGAAAGTTTTCCAAAGTTATTGAGCCCATTCAAAACTTGGAAAAAAGTTCAAAGTTTTCAGATCAAAAATTGAATTTTGATCCAATTAATCATCTCAATTCTCAACCACTAGAAACATATGGAGAAAATTCTTTTCAGATAACACCTTTTTATGATGAAAATCATTTCGTAAATATTGATCCAGTCTATTCATTTGAAGGAAATCAAAATATTGAGCAATTTGTAAGATACCCAAGTTTTAATTATCAGCCAGATTTTGTTATCCCACGTTTTAATAGAATCCCATCCCATCAATCAGAGATTGAAAAACAAAGAGAATCCATCCCAAAGAAGATGGGCAAACCTCTAAGTAAGGATGTCGCACATATTTACAGACAAAATCCAGATAAACAAAAATATCCTGCCGTTTCAGAACAACGCAATAAGAAAGATAAAGTAATGTTGGACAAATTTACACCTAGAAATGGAGACTCATATCATGTTCGTTTTAGTGGAAAATATCCGCGACATGGAAAAGTCAACGGAGTCTTAAAAATGTCATTAGGATCAAAAGGAGAGAGGACAAAATTTGTTGTAAACCTGAAAAATAATTTCGGATCTCCAAACGAAAGAACACATTTTTGGGCTAGAAATTACAAGAGAGATGACGAAGGGGGTTCTTTATATGATATGGATACGTCTGGGCATCGATTTGAAATGTCCATGGGGCGATATTCAGATTTAGATTACTTGCAAAAATCACTTGATTGGCAGTCTGGTGATTTTGACCATATGTATGAAGATGAGATGAGAGGCAGTCATCCGAGAATGGAGATGTTCCAGGAGTTCCAGGAAGATCAGACCAGAGTTCCAGATTATGGTCCCATTTTGCGAGAATCATTTAAAAATGAGAGGTCGCCACCTTTGGAATATCATGTTTTAAGTTTCGATGGAAAGCCTTCGAGTGAATTTGGTCAAAAAAATTATTTTGTGGATAACGGGTTTAACACTAATTTTAGACCATTTGACATGCAGCAAATTGGAGCCAATTTAGTATCTAATCCTTTTATACCTGATCGAGATATGCATATGCAAAAAAATTACAATTTTCCTGGGGAGGATCTATCATACCCAAAATTGGAATCTACTGATTTCCGAAAAGAGAGATTTCTAAAAGAGAATCCCGGTGATGTACCAATGTTCGAGGAACAAACACATTTTCCAGAAAGTTTTGGGGAGAGACATCAGCATAATGTAGCCAATGAATATAAAATGGAAGAAGGGAAAAATTTGGTTAATTCACCGAGTAATAAAATTACTCTGCTTCAAGTTTTCATGGATAAGATCAGGCCGGTGGAACTTCCAGATTTCTCAAAACTAGATTCTGTTCCACCACCCCCGCCGCGATTTGAAAATGTGGAAAAGTTAGAATCTCCATATTTTAGGGAACAAACGGGAGAGAGAGAATCAGAGGGGAAAGATGAAAGTTCAGGAAATTTTATGGATGGAAATAATTTAGATGAATCGCAAACGAGGAAGAAAGATAAAAATAATGAACGGAATCAACAGAAGTTAGTCGTATTATTATTAGTTTTATTTATAATATAAAACGTTATCTAATATTATAAGTTTTATTCTAAATTAAACAATAATGTAATATATATAAATTGTTCGATTATTTGACAAGCATATTATAACAGATTTTTATTTTAATTCGTTTAGAAATGAAGACGAAAATGTAAAAAATGTAAAGAAAGACTTTCACTTGGATCATTCAGTCTGCAGTTTACCCCTCAACGTGGGCAATTGTAAATCACTCGAGGTTAAAAATTATTTACAACTTTCTATAAAACTATCTTTTTAAATTTATATTCATAAAACATTTAAATACGTAACTTAAACGGATGTGGGGAGGGGAGGGAAGTTTTAACCCTTTTAATAAAGTCCGGCAGCTTTCATTTTTATCCAAAACTAAATCAATATGAATTTAAACACAGTGCAAGTTTAATTTCATCCCCCGCCTCCCCTACCTAGTAAATTCATATGTGAAATATACTCATAAAATTGGCACCAACTTTCAAATGTGAAACCAAATTCTTATTTTTAGCTCAAAAATGTTTGTTGTTTAGAATAAATGGCATTACAATGAGAAGAGCGATCAATGTGAAATGTTTTACTTTGGGGGGTGCGGGGGTAATGGAAACAATTTCGAGTCAATCGAGGATTGTATTAAAACCTGTATAGGTCAGTTTATAAGCCTGGCAGAGACGTCATGACTGGTTAGAGAAGTGGTTAGAACGCTGGACTCGGACGCGAGAGGTCCAGGTTCGAATCCCGGATAGTGAAGTATTTCTATAACTTGCTGCACCCTTTAGTACGACGCTTAAATTAACGCCGGAGACATCGCTTTATCAATCACTGAATCAATCAATTGATCAATTAATTTATAAGTCATTCAATCAATCATTAAATTAATTAATTAATCAATCAATCGATCCATCAGACAATTAATCAATCAATCAGTGAACCAAATCATTCATAAATCGTTTAATCAATCGATCAATTTATCAATCAATTAATTAATTAATTAAATTACTACATATAAGCTGATTCATTAATCATCGAATACTTGCTAATTAGGTAGTGAAACAGGGGAACTTGACCCCCCGGACAAAACCCCCCAGATTTCCGCCACCACTGAAACGCCACAAGAAATTATCTACGTCACAAACGTCATGAGTGATGACGTTGATGATATGACGTCATCGCCTGTTTTCAACTATGAGTCATCAGCCGATGACGCTGCGAAACTAGACAATAGAATGAATGAAGGAACGACTAAATCGATAAAGAAAGAAAAAAATACGGCAACCATACACGGTATAGCTTTTTGTGTATTCATTATTGAATAAATAAATAAATTCAATTGGGGGGAGGGGTGAAAGGGGGGGGGGTAAAGCCCAGGAGTTAGAGAATTTTTGTGTTTATTTCTAGTTGAAGCACCCCACGTGACAGGCCTGTCCAATCAGTACATCGCTCTCATTTCTGTTCTCGTCGTCGTCGGCTTCGCGATCTTCCTATTGGTTGTAATTAGCGCCGTTGTAAGCATACGACCACTTTCCTACTTTATACAAAAGTTGATTTAAATTTGTAAAAAATCTAGTTCAAATGAGTTTTTGAATACATAATATATTTATGATATTGGATACAAGTCTATATTGTATTCATTCCAATATGCGTCGAATTAATTAAAACTATATTTAAACGATTCTGTTTACGTTAAGTATTTCTGCATTTTAGCATCTCTGTAGAAAATCGAGCAAAACCAAAAAGAATCGAATCATAGAGGTATCCATTAAAACTTTCTTCTTTAAAATATTTAGCCACTTAAAATATCTGACTTGCTGCGCCCTTTAGTAAAGATGCGCCTATTATAAATAAGATTTAACAGCAAATGAGTTCAGATTTAAGAATCTAGAATGTTACAGAATTTACTAATATTTGACAATATTTTGATATTTTTTATTTTTTTCTGCAGGATTTAATCAAATCAAATATCTATGGTGGGGGAGGGGGCACAGTGTCCCACATTGTTTATTCTGACGCAATTATGCCAGAAATAAAAGAAAACGAAAAAGTGAATCCTTAAAAAAGAAGAAAAAAGCAGACGTTTAATTGATTTTTCATTTTTAATTAGAAACAATACTCAAGTAACATTTCAAAATTATTTATAAAGATATAAACAAGCGTCTATAGCCAGGCATGGGTGTTAACAAGCTCCGCCCCTCAGTTAAAATTAGTTTAATTCAAAAAAATTTAAATCTTACTATCTAACTCTATTCTTAATCATAACCCTAGTTCTAATCCTAATCCTAACAGTTTAACAGCATTAAGTGAATCTACTAACGTCTACTAAAATTTAACTTGATTGACACTTTCTACTGGGCTAAAGGGGCGGAGCTTGTTAGATAAGCAGGCCTAGCTACAAATAGATTTTTATTAGTTGTCAAATTAATAAACTTTATTTAGAGATAATTTATAAACTGATATTTATCAACAATTATCTTAATATCATCTTATGATACATGATATAGAATGACTAGAATGCCTGTATCATAACTGATACTTATTAAATATATATAAATAAATGTATCATTTAGAGTATTTACAAATTCATAGCAATGATATTCAAAGCTGTTTAACGTCACATCAGCACAAATCGCTTCATTGTAACATTATAATTTACAATGCAATCACAAATAACTGAAAATTAATGTACAATTTATATAGCGGGTCAATGACCTCGTTGGTGGGTCAATGACCTGTATGACAGGTCAATGACCTCTATAGCGGGTCAATGACCTCTATAGCGGGTCAATGACCTCTATGGCGGGTCAATGACCTCTATAGCGGGTCAATGACCTCTATTTATATCTACAAATCATTCACCAGATGGCGCACAATATCTATTTAACTTCCGCTATGCAACGATAACAGTATAATTATGGTATTACATATACAATATACATATATACACAAAGATAATAGCATATGCTGCTAAATATACAATGCATATACATATATACAATCATTAATTATATTTATACAAACATTACATTTTTATCTCTATTATTATTTAATCTAATTATCTTCTAAAAACTCTATTTCTATTTCTCCTTATTATTATTATTATTTTCTGCAAGAAATCTATAGTCAAGAACCGTAACAAGACTTTTCCTCCCCCCCTTCTAATCCACATCCAAGACTTAAGCACAGGAGAAATCTATCAAACAAGAACCACAGCAAGACTTTTCCCTCCCTCCCCTATGTCCACATCCAAGACTTCCAGTCCAATAACGCGTTATTCTTATAAACGGTAAATGCTATCGCGCTCAACGCACCAACCAGGGTCCAAACGCTCACCTTGACCATCAGACTGGTTGTCGACCGGTGATTGACGGCGGGTCGTGGTCGGGTCCTGCCGGTCCTGGCAGCCTCCCGCTTGGCAAGCGCTTCTTCGCGACGAGATTTCATATCGCGCTCAAATCTATAAATAGATAAAGACAAATACAAGCATTTGTGCGGATGTGACATTAAACATCAAACAATAAACTATCCACACAATACTTTATTTTCATACCTTCATTAACCTCCTTTATGTGCTGATGTGAAATTAAAGAATATTACTAAACTGCGCTGATGTGACGTCAAAGACTAACCTGTCGTACTGCTCCCTGGCCTCTTGTTCCAGTGCGTACGGGGGGTACTGTATGAAGAGATCACCCGCCCTGGAGATGAGGAGCTCAAAAGGGAGGTCATCTGGGATCTGGGCAAGCAACTTATGGACAAACGGCATCTCACACTCACAGGCAAGTACCTCTCTCTCTCGATACAAGACAATCTAAACAACGTCACATCAGCACAAATAAGTTGTAACTATAGAAGCGGTGTAATAGTTGATAAACTGAATGAAAAGTATACTAACCGTATTATGATAAACAGACAGAGAGACAGACAGACATATTTACAATAGACTGACAGACAGACAGACAAGAAGTATATAGACAGACACACAGACAAATAAACAGATGTGCAGACAGACAGACAGACAGTAGATAAGCACACAACAAATAACAAATCAATAAATCAATCAGTTACTCATCCATTCAAACAATTTATCCCCTCCCCTCTCTCTCCCCACCCCTCCCCCACCCACACACACCCCCTCTGCACGACTTACATCAGCAGCTAGATAGATAGGCATGAGTGGATGACAAGCGATAAAGAAATCATAAAGTCTAACGATTGACTTGAAATCATTCAGAGCGTGACCGTACCAAGTGATCAGCCAACTCAAACAGAACACTGTACCAACCTCTGAGCTAAACACAACGTCACATCAGCATCAATTAGTGATACATTACAAACTGTCAGTATAGAGTTAGCTATAAAAAAAAATAAAAAAATAAATTAAAAAGATAAAGATAAAGTTAACTTTTCTAAGAATGTTCTGAGTTTGGGACTGGCGCGTCCGATGACAGGAAGTAGATAGTGGAGGATGTAGTTAGTCTTGTCCATATTCACCTCCATGAAATCTCTGAGAATCAATCAATCAGTCATTCAGTCCATCAATCAGTTAGTCAGTCAATCAATCAATCAATAAGTCATTAGATCCAACAACAATCAATCAATTAAACCATTAATCAATTAATCACTCAATCAATCTGTCAATCAAATCATGTAAACGCATAGTTTGGCTAGATTCATTAATTAATTTATCAATCTCATTTCAAAATGTTAAACATCAACAGCACCATCTATTAAAGGGTGCAGCAAATGACAAATTCAACAATAAAAAACCAAATGAAAGAATTTAATAGCAGCCGTAAAAACCTGAAATGATTTTCAACGAGTTTATCAACGATGGCAAAAGTTAACTCCTCCCCCACCACCAATAGAAACGTCACAACAACGTCGTGAAAACCCTGCGAAGTAAATAACATCAAAATTATTGTCACGACAGCAAAATAAACGGTTTAAAAACTACGACCTCTGTTACATTGCCACGAAATAAAAGAATGAATGAATGAATAAATGAATGAATGAATAACCTGATAGTAGTGCAGCTCATCGTGATAGACCAGCACCCACATAATGCATTCTATCAACTGGTCTTGATACGTCAGTCTGATCTCTTCTAACATACCTACAATATCGAATAGAAGATATAAATAGATTTTGAATAAAGATAAAGCTTGTTCAAGTCGTTAAATGTCACATCAGCACAAAAAGACTACAATATGCGAACACAACGTGTTAAAATCGACTGATTATAGTTAGAATTACAGTTATAATCTGAATTAGGTTAAATTTAGGGTTTGAATTAGGCATTTTTTGATGAATATAATGAGTGAATTATGATGAATTATAATTAATTATGATGAATATAATGAGTGAATAAATAAATTTTAACGAAAAGGCGTGGCTTGTTAAAAACGCTGCCTTTCTTCTATAAAATAAACTATTAAACCAACCAGGAGGGAATCGTTTAGACGATCTGTTTACGTCGAGTAGAACTTGTTGATAGTCTCTGTGTTCTTTCATTATCTTTAAATCTTAACATTCGTATAATACATCAAAGTCATTCAAAAGGTATAACTAGTGCCTAATGTCACATCAGCACATTTTTTACAACTTCCTGTGGTGTGTAAAATCCGAGTGATGAGTGAATGCTTGAGGATTAAAATGGCTAAAAATATTATTTAAAAAATTAAAAACAGATATATTTATAGCGATAAATATTCCGAGGTCGAGGGGAAAAAACCACGCACATAAAACGTACCGGGTTTAGGTCGAATGTTTTCAATATCGATATCAAGAAGAGAGGGCCAAGCGCGTTTACGTAGGTCGTCGTCTAACAGTCCCCCGCTACTGATAGCGAGCTGACGCAGTTGAGCAACGTCCGGTGGTGAGACTTGTAGAGCTTTCAGTATAACGTGACGTTTGTATAACTTTGTGTTCTCGTCTAAAATTCGATAAAAAAATCAAAAAATAATCTTGTATAATTTTTCTGCAAATGAGGAAAAAAATATCAACAAACTCATATTAGAGTATGGCATTTTTAATGAGTTGGAGAGGGGGGGGAGAGTGCAATAAAATGCTTATAATTGTTTTGATTTTTGTGATTAATTAGGATAAATACATAAATTACATTTCGTTCACCTCTAGCGGGGGAACTACACGCCCTTCCGTCAGGACTCAAACTCCTAACCCTCCCGCTAGTCTCCACCCCCGCCCCCGTCGTCTCCAGCACATCATCGTGCGACGAGCTGCGCGCCCCTAACTTCCCCCTCCTCCTCACCCCGCCCCTACCCAAATCCTCCAGGCCTTCCCCCCCGAATGATTCCCAACTATCATCCCCCAGGACCCTCTCCTTGCTGCACGGTCTCACTACCTTCCTCCTGGGGGGACTGATCTTTACCCGGGTAGAACCTCCCTGATTGGAGGGGGTCGACGACTTATTCCCTCGGACGTACGGTTGCGCGATGCGTCGAGGACTGACGAAGGGCTTCCGAGGGGCCTTCAGGGAGTCGAGGGTCTCGGTCGAGTCCCGCGTGACGGCGGCTGACTGACGGTCGGTCTCGTTGAGGGGGTCAGGGGGGTCCATTGGGTTTGAATGTTAATTTATTCTAATATTTCTTAATTTATGCTAATTTAATTTAAGATAAAAATAAATAAATAATAAAATTGCCATCCATCATGTTGTTATATAAACATTGATTATTGCTACGACAGTCGGATCAGAAATATATTTGAGGGGGGGGGGGATAAAAAGATCATACATTTTTAGAGAAACAAAAGTAGGGTGGGGAACAAATGGTTCAATTATCTTGTTCCTAATAACTCAGAAAAAATTAGCGTTAGAATAGCGAACAAAAAGTCTGCATGTTCGAGATATATTTAATAATAATAGATATAAATAAATAAATAATAGTCTAAGTTTAATGTATTATATACAAGCACGATATAATCGTAAACTAATCACACGATGAAATTTTAATTTAAAATACATTTGGCAGATTCTAGGGAGTCTACAAATATCATCAATTTTTAATATTTAATTAGAATCATTTAAAATTAACACAGTGACTCTAATGAGTCACTCTAAACGGATGAAAAATAACAAAATTAAACTATTGCAATAACTTTATAGATTTTAGTTAAAACCTTAACTGAAATTAATTTAAATGGACTTTTATTTAAAAGAGATTCAGTTCAAAATGCATCTGAGAATCCAATGTAAATTATTCCGTCTAAACCTAGGGTCGATCTTTTCTCACTTCTTGTCTGTAGTTTTCAAAGTGTGCCACCGTGCCCTTGTGCCCCTGGGTCCCCGTGTAGTGGGCCTGCTCAGTTAGGCGCCCCGTGGGATCAGCATTAGCAGTGTCCTAAAAAACAAACAACATTTAATTATAAAATCAAAATTATAATTATAATTAAAATTATAAAATAGTCTGCAATAAAAATGTAGTCTACAAACAAACCGTTGTCGACTATTAAGAGTTAAGATTGGGGTTAGGGTTAGGGCTGCAGTTAGTTTTAGTGTTAGGATTAGCGCTAAGCTTGGGTTGGTTACGGTTAGGGCAATTATGTGAAATTGACGAGGTCCGTTTGTTGGATTAATTTATTCGGGGACGATTTGTCTGGTTAATGTATTCGGGGGACGATTTGTCTGGTGAATATAGCCCTATACGGGGACGATTTGTCTGGTTAATGTATTTGGAGTCGTTTTGTTGGGCTAAAGTATTCGGAAATAATTTTTATGGAAACTTGTATCTTATTTTACATCAACATTGGTATCTTATTTTTTAAAAAATATAGGACAGCCATATACCAATGTTGTTTGGCGACTGCAGGAACGGAGTCAAATTTTCATTTAGTAGAGGGAGGGATTGTTTCATTTCTTTCTTAAAAAGAAAAGGACCCTTTCAATCATTAGAAGATTTATTACCGATTTTTACTGGCTTTAATATTTTTCTAGTTTAAAATAAATAAATACTGTTTTTTTTCAGTGGGCTAATTATCTAACAACTAAATGTACAATATTAATTCGATTAAAGGAATATAAGTTCTTACTGTTGTGCCGTGAAGTTTAAAGTCAGAATGAGAGAGTTTATCGAGGATGGTTCCCTTGGCCTGCTCCCTGCCGCACCGCCTGGCCGCCATGTACCTCGCGGCCAGGGCGTCGATGAATCGAGGCATATCATCCATCGTTAAATATCTACATAAATAATATCTAAGTAAATAAATATTTAAATAAGGATAAAACAATTTGATAAATCTTTTAATATGTCCAAATAAAGCGTTTACAGAGTTTAAAATCTCTTGTATTTTATTAATTATTACTCATTAAAATTAACTAGTCAGAAAAGTCGATTATTATGCGATTAATAAGTAACACATCTGCACAGTCATGGCACTTTTTGCACATCTCTGTTTATTGTGCGACCTTTCGGCACTTAATTGCACACATTAATGCACAAAATATTATCAACAAAAGTTACACTAACTTTGAGCCTCTCATTTTGATTGCAGCGAAAGCAATGTCGACATCACCACTGGTGATGCTACCGTCCAACACCCCCGCGTCCTGACACCATTTCTTGATGTCAGCGTTTGTCGCCAGGGGCGTCTTGTCATTGGAGTTAGGCACCCCTCCGTATTTGGAGGAGAAAAGTTTGAAAGCATTTTCTACTCTTTTTATGTCGTGTTTTGTAATTTTGGGCTGGGCTGTAGCTTGCCCACTAGTGTGGTGGGCTGCTGCGTGCCTACTAGTGCGTGGGCTTGCAGCGTGGCCGCTAGGGTGCTGGGCTGTAGCGTGTCCACTAGTGTGGTGGGCTGCTGCGTGCCCACTAGTGCGTGGGCTTGTAGCGTGGCCGCTAGGATGCTGGGATGTAGCGTGCCCATGATCTGTCTGATGACTCATTGTTTATGTTTTATGTCAAGCTGTAATAATATGAAATTGATGGAGGTTTTAAGTTTAATGTAATGAAGTAACATTTTAATTATTTTATTATAATAGAACGTTTACGAAAGATCATCAGTTGGGCAAGACGGATCCGTTGACTTGTTGCTTAAGAGAGCAACAATTATTTCATTTATCTCCTTCCATGAAACGTGGAGAGAGAAAGA
>JAQIXG010001880.1:0-19764 GCA_034700105.1 Oconnorella tubifera | reverse complement strand
GTCAGTCAGTCAGTCAGTCAGTCAGTCAGTCAGTTAGTCAGTCAGTCAGTCAATAAAATCAATCCATCAATCAATAAGTTTAACATCTGTTTAACCAATTACAACAATCGATCTATCACACTTAATATTAGCAAAAAATACCTTTTTAAAACAGTTGTATAATTATATAATAATCTGTAAAACAAAATTCAATATCAGTATCGTTAATAAAAAACAGAATAAAAAACAAAAGCAGATTTAAAATACAAACCGGACATCCATCTAGCGGCCGTTTAAGTAACAAATCTTCAAACATTTCTTCGCAATAAATCGCTAACTTTAACTGCTGGTGTTTGCTGTCAAATTAATTCATAATTAATTAATTGTAATTAATGATTAATTAATTGTAATTAATAATCAATTAATTGTAATTAACGTTTTATTGAATTTAGTTATATTAAACAAAAAATATGAAATAACGAATATTAAAATGAATTTGCTATGTTTTAATTCACAGTTACATAAAATAATCTTTACATCAATAAATTTCGATTCATTAATATAATAAAAATTATTAAAATTTTGAATTTATACTTTATTTATTTTTTATAAAAAGGTGTCTATAACCTGCAATGATTTTCAAATGACAATATAACTGGATAATCTGACGTAACGAACGCTGTATCACGAATTGCTTGTATGACATCCTACGTAACACATTGGACTATAATCATAAATTTACTTGCTGCACCCTTTACACATTCAAACAATTATAAAAGTCTTTAACTATTAAACAATTATATTACATAACAAATTGATTTAAAAATAGAGCAAAGCATGAAATAACTGATCGCAATATGACATAATATGAAATAATATGATATATAATAAAACGAGTAGAGATCATTGTAGAGATACAAAGAAGCATACTTTAAATAGGACAGTAGTACACATAGCCTTGCCGTGTGTGATTATAGGTTCCCTATCCTCTCCCTTCCCATCCCAGCAATCTAACTCTATGCATCTAAAACACAACGTTTTATAAATAAGTAACATTTAAATAACATTTAAATAACATTTAAATAACATTTAAATAACATTTAAATCATCATTTAAATCAATTATATAAACTAATTGATGCTCATTAAACCAATAATAGATGATGGAAATAAAACACTGAAAGGAAATAAATGACACAGCATGCTTTATCCGATTTCTGATTAAACACCAGATTAATATCAATAACATAAAGCGCTCACCTTGCACCGGCAAGCAAAACCTGCCGATAAATCTCCACGGACGACTTGCCACCAAACTGCCTGCCAGTGAGGTAGGTGTTGTGAGATGAGTTGATGTAGTAGTGGGAGAGAGGTTGATCCATGTCCTGATAGATGTCCAGACGATCCAACAACATCGGAGCATTCTCATCGGACATTAGATAGCGACAGAATCCATCCAGGGACATTTGCTCTGAAATCATAGAAATAAATAAGCAGTTTAACGTCACATCAGCACAACTGAGAATAAATGTAATGGTTTATATAAAGGTGTACAGAATTTAGAAAAGTCTGGTTTAATAATAAGCAACTTTAATATAGCAGAGTATATCAATCAGTGTTAGATACAAAACGTAAATTAAATGTTTCTATCGTTGTTAATATTAGGATTAGAGTTATAGTTAAATACTCAAGCTAAATGTTCAATATCATACAGCATAAAAGACAATGACAACCTTACTTAATATTTAACACGCAACAGTTTTAATATATAGTAAAATATTTGTATTAAAAAAAGGTGTGCGAATAAACCTAAATTTCTTCCTTGTTCACTCGTCTCGTAAGTGTCGATGATTTGCTTCGTTCGTTTTTTATCAAAGAACGGAAACAAGATTTCATTCAGTCTAGGATCTCGTTGACGCTGAGAGAAATAACAAAGCATGAAATAGGAAAAAGAAAAATATACTTACAACTTTAATAATTATACAATTTGCTAAAACTTTTATAACTCTATTTACTTTGTTAACTAATTACTGAAAATAAATATATTTAAAATAAGTTTACATCAAATAAAGAATCGTTTACCCTCGTTACTAAGTTAGTAATTTATTAAGTAACACATTTATATACCCCCCCCTGTCTTGAATATTAAAATAACTAAATATTTCAATATTGAATGAAATGAATGTAATAAGAAATAGATGATAACCTCGTTTAGAAATTCTATCAGTTGTGAAATGCTGACTGTAGGCTTTCTCTTACTTCTATATATAACAATACATTTAAAATATTATATAATAATAAATATATATTTATATAAATCTAGTCATTTACTACAACAATTAAATACTAACATTCAAAACACTTACAAAAGCTAGGGCTAGAGTATTAACATGGTACCAGCAAGGGCTCATGTTATCTGAATACGAGTTGATCAGGCACACTCTTTGGTCTTTATATTTTATGTATTTAATGTAAATCTATTGCATTCTGTTATTGGTACAAATTAAAATAAAGATTCCTGTATTTCCTTCTGTGGCCCAGCTAAAGGAAGCAGCAACAGACGATATTCATATTAGAACCCTAGACCTATACTCTATTGAGAATCACATGATATGCGCTAAATATTTACTACACACAAGGCTGAATATAAGTAAACTTTATATAGGAACAAAACTAAATATCTTACATTTCAGTGAAAAGATCTTCAATATCAGTTCTAGGACAGATCTTATGATACAGTTCATAGAATTTATCAAAAGTAAAACTTTCCTGATCGATTTCATCATTCTAAAATAAAATTAACCCAAAATTATTTGCATGCAATTAAAACACCCTTTTTAACAAACAATAATCACTGTATTAAACCAAAAAACAAATCGATGCTATATTAACGATAAAAAAATTAAATCTTGAATAAAATGTGGGTCTTTCATTTCTGAACATAATTAATTTAATTAAGACATTACAATAAAATTTTAAGTGTAGTTTTTAGTCTCAAGTTGTACATTTAGCAGCAGTTTAGAATAATCTAATTATTTTGGCAGCGGTTTAACCTTTCCGCTAGCAAAACCGAGATCTTTAAGACTTTCCATGACAATTTTTTCTGTCTTGCCAGATGCAAATGTTCGCGTGATGCTAAAAAAATGAAGAACAAATAAAACTAACTTTAATAAAAACACAATAATAATAAAAACAAATACAAAAATCTTTACATAATGATTTTAATAACTGATAATAAATAATAAGGTAAGCTTGTATGTATGTATGTATGTATGTATGATGCACTTATAACGCACCCGTGCAGACAGAGTTGCCCCTGTATGAATCGTAGGTGCCGGAATGATTTTGAGAGAAACTTATGAAAGCAAAACCTAATCGAAACTTTTAATCATTTTATTCCTTTATAAGAATTTAAGACACTATAGAAATGTGTTTTTTATTCTAAATACCAACTCTTTAACTTGTGACCTAAATCAATTTACGCAATATTACATAATCAGTTTATCAATTTATATGAAATTAATTCGCAATAAAAAGGTATTTTTGTTTAACAATTTACATTACCTCCTGGCTGGTATCTTGCCATTTATATTCACCATAAAACAAAGCTTCATCCAACTGAATATATAATAAAAAAGCATAAAATGTGTAGAAGCTCCTTTTAAAATTACTTGAATTTTAAACAAAACAAGTAACAGAGAGAAGGTATGTATAAAAGTCTGTAAGGCCAGAGGAAATCTGCACAGACTTTATAACATGTAGACAGACTTAAACGCATGTAAGACAGACTTTAAAACAAGTAGACATACTTATAAACATATAGACATACTTATAAGCATGTACACAAACATATAGACAGACATATAAACATATAAACAAACTTTAAAACAAGTAGACAGACTTATAAGCATGTAGACTGACTATTAAACACATCGACAGACTTATAAAGACATAAGGTAGACTTATAAACACATAAGACAGACTTATAAACACATAGACAGACTTATAAACACATAGACAGAATTATAAACACATAGACAGACTCATAAACACATAGACAGACTTATAAACACATAGACAGACTTATAAACACATAGACAGACTTATAAACACATAGACAGACTTATAAACATATAGACAGACTTATAAACATATAGACAGACTTATAAACAATAGACAGACTTATAAACACATAGACAGACTTATAAACACATAGACAAACTTATAAACAATAGACAGACTTATAAACACATAATCAAGACTTATAAACACATAGACAGACTTATAAACACATAGACAGAATTATAACACATAGACAGACTTATAAACACATAGACAGACTTATAAACACATAGACAGACTTATAAACAATAGACAGACTTATAAACAATAGACAGACTTATAAACACATAGGCAGACTTATAAACACATAGACAGACTTATAAATAATAGACAAACTTATAAACAATAGACACACTTATAAACATATAGACAGAATTATAACGCATAGACAGACTTACTGTTTCTTAAGACAGATCATAGGACAGACATTATTTGCGCGGAAATTATGTGTAATTCTTCTTAAACCCTGAATCCAATTCTAAACAAGAGAAAAAATAACAGGACTCTTTTTATCTCTCTACATAAATGACCTAATATTTCAAACAGATTCTAAAATCTTATTACTAATAATGAGCCAAATAATTTTCTGCTCAAATTACTTGCATTATAAGGTATCGGATAGATTTTATTTTATAACGATTCTCTTAGATATCTAATGATATAACTTTCTATTTGAACTTATACAGTTGAGTGGATCTTAAATAAAGGTGTCGTTTTTCAGAATTTTAATAACATCTGTTTTTTCCATTAAAAATTCATTCTGCATAGAGAATATATCTAAGAAATGTAAAAATTGATTGAAGCGATATTGAATATATGACACACTGTGCAAATATCGTTGAGAGAGAGGGACTACACGACAGAGCGTGAGTTTGCATCGAATTAAATAGATATTTAATGGTAAAACTTAGAATTAAAAAAACATAATATAAAGTGTAATTTATGATAATAATGATGATCAAGGCTTGTAATATGAGACTCAGCTTATAATAAATATTCTATTATCATCCTTTACATTGTTATCATCATCATTATCATAATTATCATCAATATTATAATTAATTACGTAACAATTCTTTTTTATACTTCAAAGCACAGTAATTAAACATTTCATTATTTATTGTTATAGACCATTTCTTTAAAAGAATCAAATTAGACTTTATACAAAGTTCAAGTGCTTAAAAAAGGTGTGCATTATAAGTAAATATACCATTGCAGTGGTTTCGTCAGATGCTACAAAATTATTGCACGTTAGATTAACTAGATCGAGTCCGGAACAAACGGTCACAGTGCGCTGCTCTAAACTACTTCCGGTTGTACCTCTCCCCTCCAACTCGGCAGCCATCTTTAAATCCTATATATAAAATAAGTTAACTCATTATTTTCTCATTGTAACCTGAGTAACGTATTGATTTTTTTAAATAATTACAATTGATTTCATAAATTACAAAAGCTACCTTTTTAAAGGTAACATTAAATGCATAACTTAATCTCTGAAAAATATGACACAAAATAGCTAAAAATTAAATGGGAAAATGTATACATAGATACAATGTAATGAAATTAATAAAAGCAGTAACAGAAGAAAATGTCTTTTGCTTTAAAACCTTAGGTTGGCTTCCTTTACGAATATCACTAATCTCTGAACACTCAATAAGTTGTCCTTCCTAATTAAAACATAAAAAATCATTTAACAGCAGAATTTCTTTAAAATTAAGTATGAAATTCATTCAATTACAATAAACTGTTAAAGGATATAAGTTTAATAGATATCAGTTATATTTAAATATTAGTTAAACAAATAATATATATGATAATGTTTATATAGATAACATAAATGACAGATTATATTTCAAAATTATCTTATAAACAAAATCTATACAACTTTGAAGTAGAAGTAATGAATTAATTTGATATATTGCTGGTTTAATTGCATGACTATAATTAATGCAATAATTCAAATGCAAAATGTAATTACTTTTAAATCGTAATAATGAAAATAATATCTTTATTATAGCTGTAGCAATTTAAAGGAACAACCGTTAGATACTAAACAGAACTGATCAACAATAAAATTATTATTTCAATTATACTCATATACGATTCAATAAAAAAGGTGTGCAATAAATAAGTATTTATGCCTCATTATACTATAATATTTTATACAACGGCTACACTTTGGTCATTTAAATACCATCACAAGCAGCTGTAAGAAGAATTTTTTTAGATCGAATAAAAGATTTCAATTTGTGCTGAAAATGTAAAGAATTCAATTAGGAAGGGAAACAGAGAACGAGGAAGAAGAATAACTACAGACAAGAAAGATCAAGAACGAATCCTAGACAAGAGCTGATTAGAGACTAAAGAGATAAGCACTTAAAGCAAGCAATTCCCTGAAAGCAGACGATAAGCAGAATAGATACTAGCGAGTAAATTAAACGAGAGGCTTATATTTTATTTACAGTGGAGGGAGGCTAGTAGACAATATCCATTTGTATTAAACTAATCAATTAAATCAACTAAAATAAATCTTTGGGTATGTATCTTTAAGTTTCATTTTTGTTTTTATTATTTAAAATGGTTTACAATATGCAATAAATCGTCAAAAATTAATATTTAGTCCAGGAAAAAGTTGTATACTACACACCCTCCCCCCCTTCTGCTCACTTTTATCTGTTTTGTTATAATCAGCAGACTACAGACGAATCACTTTGCTTTTAAACAGAAAACAATTGAATGCAAGTTTTTGTACAAAAATCAATCAATACCTTCCCGGCGCATTTCCAGTAAATGAAGAAACCGTATTCGTCAACTTTAACAACACAGTTGAGTTCACAGGCGCCGCTTTCCTGTAACAAAAACACCACAAAATAACAACTGAAGTGCTATATATAAACTTAAACAATTATATAATTACATAGTAGTTATTTTAGTTATATAAAAATACTGTACAGTATATTGAATCAAGTTGAATTAGTAATTTTTGCAACGAATGCAAGTGCATTAAAGCGCATAAATTAATTATTTTAAATAAAAAATGTAGGCTAAAATTTTTATTTTTAATACTAGAGTTACAACCGACTGAATTGCAAAAACTGTCACATTCATCTGGTTTTATTCGCACACCTTTTTTTCACGGATTTCTTCATTGTTTTCAAACAAATGCTTTTATTAGGGTGTGGTTTTATTTCATTATCAAAGTCATAGAATAATTGGGTGTGTCGTCGGTGTAGCTATTTATTTGTCCCTCTATGCATTATTTCCCCCTTGAATAAGAAAACAATAGATTACAAAATATACAGAATTTAGTGCTTTATTTCGTTCATACATAAAATGGAAGCTTTTGTATTCAAACAGACACACTGGTATAAATACACAAAGGCACAGATATCATTAAAGATATAAAGAGAAAGAATTCAGCAGTAGACACAAGAGTAATAAACTGAACTTATAATGAAGTAAATGTTGCAAAATAATAGTATAATTGAATCGTTGATTTATTGATATCACAACATAAATAATACAATTTATAATTACACCAATACAATGAATATTCAATTATAGCCAAACTTACTGACAAGCTGAATGAGAGATAAATAATTTATGCACACCTTTTTATTGCATTACAACTTTACTTTTCAATCGCGCCAGTTAAGGAAAACTAATACTGGAGCATTGCGAATTGAGGAAAGATTTATTCTAGCTAAACACATCTATAAAATAAATCTGTGTAGAAAATGAACCCGGCTTTGAACATAAAATTTGAACCCGGTGAAAACTTCAATTATATTTGAATAAAAAACGATCACAAATAAATACTTACTTCCTCCCATCTATCAAAGACCGCGCCATCTGTTAAACAACTTGGCACTGGCACTTGCCACAGAAAGTCATACTGTTTTGTCATCCTAGTCCTTAATCCTAACTATCTTTGATTCAGGACAGTAGTACAAAGTATGATCCTTCACTGTCAATACTAATTATACGCGTTTATGTAACATGTTTTTTTTTTAAATCAAAATTGCACACCTTTTTAATTCGTCCATTTTTGCATTAAAAACATCTATAACAACTTCGCAATGATATCGACTTTTCTTAAATTAAAATGTAATTATAGTCACTATGTTATTAAATAAATTAAACATTAGATATTTGACTAATTAATTCAACTTAAAGGCTTACATGACATTGTACCAGCGTTAAACCAATTGCAAATCTGTTAGTTAAACTGTAGGCTTATTTATTATGCATACAATGTCACTTGTTTAATCTAATAATAAAGCAATTAAATATATCTACACCAGACATTATCACATAACTGTAAAGTCATTAGATCTTCTTATTGCAATTACAGTATGTATCTATTAGGCCTGTAGGCCTGTAGGCTGCTAGGCTTGTAGTCTGTTAGGCCCATAGGCTGTTAGGCTCGTAGGCTAAATGTAAAAGATTGTTTAGAAGGTTATTGTTACAAGTCATTGTAAACATACATTAGACTGCAGCCTAGACGTTTTTTTAGGCTACAATGTATAGTGTCTTTTAGGCTACAACTTGCTGGCCTTGTTAGCCTACAGGCGCTTTTAGGCTAGACAGATAATGCAGCATTGTAGTGCTCAAGGCGTAAATCTTTTTATAATAAAGTGAGGAGGGAGGGGGAGGGGGTGAGACAGTCTACTTATCTCTCGTATAGTGTTCGGAATTTATCAACTTAGCAAACAAAACCTATACGGTTATAGATGCTGTCAAATAAATTAACGATACTAACAATCCCGCATACGCTTCACGCACATTAAAACAACTGTAGAATAATAATAACGCGTTAAGATAGCGGTTAATTTACAACAATTACGCATGGCTACAGATGTAAACAATACTCTTTTAAAATATATGCTTCATTTAAGAGTGCTTATTTATTTATAATATAATTACGAATATAATTTAATAGATTTAATTAACGCGTAATTCTCGAGATTAATTAATATTTAGTGTTAAGTAAATATTATAAATTAGATAAAATGTTAGAATCGATTTTGTCGCTATTACTTTGAAGCCATGTAAAATTTGCATTGATCAAGTGTTTCCACTCAGTGTCACAAGTTTACTTGGCTTTTTTGCTCAATCTGCAAACTTTAGTATAAAAATCTACTTGGCAGGTGATATATGTTTAAATGTCTAACCTGGCGATCAGGTAATTACCTGGTAAGATAGAAACACCGCAGCTGTCGTGATATTTAGGCTAGGCTTTCATGCTTCATCAAATCCATCCAATCAGAGACCGAGATTCTCAACCAATCATATCTTTGTAAACAAATCGATAATATAACAACAATGTTCTGTCTTTCCGTCTTTTGCAAAAAGGAGAATATTCCACCTTTCCGTCCATTGTAGACATTGGCTCTGAGGAGCTCATTAAATTTTTCATCCTTGAAATCTTTGACAAGGGGGGGGGGGGTACTAGACCCAATTACATAAATTTTTAATTGACTGTCCTAGACACTATCTGTGATATCGAATACAGACAAAACTTAATATACTTTAACATTTAATATAAACTGCAGACGAATCCCGGAAATTAACTACTGTCGTAAATTTATTAGAGGGGGGCAAATATTGGGGGGTTACGACATTTTTTTCGACGTACAGTTAAAAATGATTCAGATATTAAACAGTCGAACTTAAACGATATGAATTTTATTAATACACACAATATAGTCCAAATTTGTTCAAATAAAAAGGTAGCGCTGCCCAAATGTACGCAACTTTTGTTCAATTAAAAAGGTGTCTGAATTATAGACAAATTAAAAACAAATACACTATTAATACACATAAGCATACGGTTACGAATTAGAGACGCTATACTTATTCTAAACAATTAGTGCATATAAATTAAATCCAGTCATTTATCATTCGCCAAATTCATAAATATTGACCCCCCCTTATATAAAATGGCCAAAAAATGAAAACAATATTCAGAAGCATTATTAGATGATCATTAACTTAAAAGTTAGCAAATGCTAACAAAAATAAGCTATTTACAATATACTGTCAATTCTACCAAACACAATAAAATACAAAAATTGTTCAAATACATTATTCGTACACACAAGTTGATACAACATTGTTAATATCTACACCGATAAAATACAATTGCTAAATCTTGCATCAGTTTTAATGCGTCAAATTACGAGACATCGCAATACCTTTTTAATACGCGCAACTTCTAGTATATATTTACCGGGTTAAAAATAAAATATATACAGTACTTTCTTTTGCTCAGATAGATATTCAG
The DNA here is from genome assembly GCA_034700105.1 of Oconnorella tubifera. Classification (NCBI taxonomy): domain Eukaryota; kingdom Metazoa; phylum Annelida; class Clitellata; order Enchytraeida; family Enchytraeidae; genus Oconnorella; species Oconnorella tubifera. The sequence continues at coordinate 9,378 of JAQIXG010001880.1, read as the reverse complement.
CTAATATATTTCAATGGCATTTTACTTAAAGTAAAAATATATGAATTAAAAAACTGTGCAAATTTAACAACTTAGTAGCTTACTACTATGATTATAGCAATGAATTCAATAATTTTAGACCCGTTTCTAACACCAATTGAGGTGTTCAAAATATCATTCAAAGGTGTTTAAATTGAGAATATCTACAAACTAACGCCATATCTTGTGCTTAAATACAAAACACTATGTTAAAAGTTATCAATATCATATAAAATTACACCAATTTTCTGGATGTTTAAAATATCATCAGCAGCACCTATAGAAACACCATTAAGATGTTAAAAATACAAGAAAAGGGCTCTATGCACTGTTTTCACTGTCCTTGCTGCACCCTTTATCAAAAGCGCTACAATTTGCAGATATGTTTAAACAGTTATTTAAAAGTTTATTCTTATTTTTAAAGTATAAAATTAATGATAAATGTTAGCTTAAATAACACCTTTTAAATTGACTCACACCATGAATGGGTGTAAAATTACTGACACCTTTTAAAGGTGTATCTTAGATATATAAAATTAAAACACCTTTTTTGGTGTATTCTAAAGATATAAAACTAGACACCTTGTTAGGTGTAAATTATGCATTGAATTGTAATACGACATGATTGAATAAAGCGACATTAAAATTAACCAATTAACAGCAAGGATATGAGAGAGAGAGAACAGAGGAGAGTGTATAGGAGAGATAAAGAAAGAGAGAAAAAAACCAGATAAAAAGAGACAGACAACCAAATAGACAGAGAGAGAGAAAGAAAGACAGACAGCCAGATAGATGGAAAGAGAAAGAGAGCGTGAGACAGACAAAAAGAAAGATAAAGTAAGAGACAGAGAGAGAGACAGATAGAGAGAGATAGACAAACAGAGATAGAAAGAGACAGAAACAGAGAAAGAACCCAGTATAAAGCTATTAACTTGATTCTTTAGAGATAGTAAGGAAGGGATCAGCTCGCTTATGATTCTCTAGCGCTTTCAACGTGTAGCTGTCGTGCGGTAATTCTGATTTACGGCGCAGCATCTGTTTATCCTTCATGACTGGAGCGCCTCCGGTCTTCTTCTGCATCTGAGTGCAAAGTACACACCTTTTTTAAGAGTCAGAATCAATTATATACACATTGATTTATATTTATTTAACACCTCTTTTTAAGAGTCAAAATCAATTATATACACATTTATTTGACACATATTTTAAATAATTAAAATTAATTATATATACTTATTTGACACCCTTTTTTAAGAATCAAACTCAACTATATAAACGTATTTGATCGCTATAACCAATAATAAACGTCTCTATTCCTTAAATAAGAATTGTTTAAAGCCATTGAATAAAATGTTACAAAGATCAATTACCAAAACAAACATGCGATCAATCTAGGATTAATTACAATAAAGCTCAAAATATTCGACACCTTTTTAAAGTTAAGAAGAAAAGAATAAAACAAATTGAGACAAACTCTCACATCTACCTCTCTTGCTTCAGCCTTGAGTTTCTCCAGGTCAATATCAGTCGTTGTATCATCATTGGATGCTATGACTGTAGTCAAGTCTGTAGGCATCAAAGACTCAGTCGTCCTTGATTGCCTTGAGAATGCCAGGAACTGTTATATAGGCACAAACATAGGCATATACATAGATATAAACATAGGCACAAACATAGGCATATACATAGATATAAACATAGGCACAAACATAGGCACAAACATAGGCATATACATAGATATAAACATAGGCATATACATAGGAATATACAAACACAGACAATTAGGCATATGCAAACAAACAAATATACTCATATTGTATACAAGCAAGATTTAAACAAAAAAAACTAAGATTATAGGTCCTATAACTTTAAAAAACGTGCTGCACCCTTTAGCAACAAGATTTAATTAAATAGTTATGGTGAATGATTTACAGACCTGGGCTTTAACCAGTTTAATACATAATACACAGACATGGGTTTTACCTAGTGCTATAAATACCTGGGGATTTCCCTGAGCCTGTCTTGATACCTTTGTCCAGACTTCAATGCGTTTCTTCTGATGCTCTCTCTCGCTGTTTATTTAAGGCAACAATACAATAAATATAATACAACAGTTTACCATCAATCTCTCTCACTGTGTATAACAAAAACATTGCATGCAAAACTACGCAACAAGTATAATAGTTTATAATTTATCAATAAATTGTATATATACTGTAAGTTACAACAATAAATGTGACAATAAATATTAAAATAAATATCATTAAAATGTCATAATAAATATCACAACAGTGTCATAATAAATATCATTAAAATGTCATAATTACTTTTGCTTTTTGCTTTTATAAAGCAGCGTGCAATCATCAAATAACTTCTGATTCATTTCCATGAGTTGCTTCAGTGCATTGTATATCAGTCCATGTATAGTTCTTGCAATAAAAACACACACAAAACAACAGATTTATAATCTTAAATATAAATAATTTATTCGTTCTAAGTGGTTAGAGAGCATGACTCAAAAGAGGTACCGGGTTTGAAGCCTGTGTAGAATGCAATATATCGCTGACTTGCTGCACCCTTTGGTAAGATTTTAATGTATAAAGTTATGTCTTTGATGTCAAGAGTAAAATAATAAAGTTAAATTGAAATGCTGATATTAAATTGTAGAATTAGATAGCAATTGGTTACTTATTACAGACAGACAGACAGACAGATAATTTAAGAGGTAGACAGACAGAGAGATGGGTAGATAGAGACAGACAGATAGATAAAATACTGCCAGATAAACAGACAGGCAGATCGACACACAAACAGTTGAACTGATTGATAGACAGACAGAAACACAGACATATATAGACAAAGACAATTAGACTAACTTGTTCCAATGTTCTTTACTCTGATAAAGAGCTGGAAATATGATCGGAACTAAGGTTGAAGCGTTTTCTGTGATCAAATTAATGATCCAGTCGTTATTCCAGTAATACAAAGCTCTCTCCGCTACCTTTTAATAACAAACAAAGTTAAATTATTCAACACCATTTTTAAAGCTGTCAAATTATTATATAGCATCACTAAATAACATTTCTTTTGAATTGCCTGACCATGAAATTTGCTTAACATTATATTAGAATGTATAATTAGAACATAGCCATTAAATTAGAACATAACTATATAGAATAAAAATTTAATCTTAGAACGCCTCTATATGTGACAAAATCTTACTATAGAAAATAACTATGCATATCAAAAACATAATATTAGAACAAGTCTATATAAAGAAAAGAAAACTATAATCTTATAACACAACAATATAGAATATAAACTTTGCAAGATTTAAAAACGTAAATTGCGATCCACCTGAAAGTGTGGACTGGACACGCAACGAGCTAACTGACGGAACAACGGTTCCATGACTTTCTGGAACTCTGCTGGTTCTAACACGTCCATGATCTCTTCTAATTCATTGAGGAACATCACCTGGTAATAGATCCAGACATTCCTATCTCATCTTCATTTTATTGAGTATTAAATCTAAGTTTATTAAATCTCGATAAATCAATAGTTCTTTGGGTTAGAATTAGGGTTAAGATTATGATTGACTAGTTTAAATATTAACATTTATTCAATGAGTTATGTATTTGTTGAAGTATGTATTCAATGTATTAATATAATATATAACAATTTTTATTCACTGCTAATTTGTAAGTAAAAAACATCCAAATTATTATCTAGCTATCTATGTTATCAAAGGGTTGCAACAAGTGTATAGTTTAATAACACTCTATCACTGGAAATCGAACCCCAGACGCACTGAATTCTTACCAAAAACTACTACACCACAAAGCTAATGAATGAGAGAATAACTAAATGAAGATATAAAAATGAATTTTAAGAATATTTTTAAACGCAACATTTTTCATAAAAATTCTCTCCACCCTACCTCCTTAGGGCTGTGCACTTTTGGCCAAAACTTTAACAAATCTTTTATCACCTAAACAACAATGCAAAACTTTTATAAAACATCATAATCAAATAAAGAAATATAGAAATAGAGCGAATGTGAAATAAAGTAAAACTTATCAGTCGTAAACGAGATAATATCTTGCTAAAGGTGCAGAAAGTCAATGAAAGTATACAAATCGTACTACAGGTATCAAACCTGAGATCATTTGGTTGAGAGTCCGGTGCTCTAACCACTTATTAAGATTATAAATATGATAATAAAGATGATACCAATGTATGACGATAAAGATGATAATAAATATGATGATAAAGACGATTATGAAGATAATACATATGATTTAAAGATGATAATAATGATGATTAAAATAATGATAAAGATGATGCTAATGATGATAAATACGAGGATTAAGATGATGATAAAGATGATGACAATGATGATAAAATACCTACCGGTACAGTAAGTGTAGGATCTTTCTCTAGAAACTGTACAATGCAATAAGCCAGCTGTGGATGATAGACACCTAATGTCTTCACCTTGTGCAGGGGAAGCAGAACTTTCAACAAGAACACTTTGTGCTCTTCTTTTAGAGGCAAAGCGAATCCATTGATGATGCTGCAAAATATATTAATATAAATAATAACAAATAAATAGACAATAAAGATAAATAGATAATAACGGATAGATAAGCGCAATCTACTTAATGTTTAATGTTACAACATTTGTATGTTATAATATTATAATAATAAGTTTAATTATTGCAATTGTTGTAAAACTAGATATTTATTATAAGCTAGGATCAGTTTATGACAAATCATTATCAGCTTTAATTTATTATTATTATCGTTATTATCATCATCTTTATCAAAGCTTCCGATAGAGTGATTAGACGCCACGATTCGAACTAAACAGGATTCGAATCCTGTAGAATTCTCTGATAGTTGCACCCTTTAGTCTTTCTCAATTAGTTAAGAAAGTCCTTCAAATAATAATCTCAATAAAAAGTAGGAGTAACTAAAACTTCAACTTTCACCGGTTAAACAAAAGTTAAATTTAACTTAACGCGTTCAAATTTAACATTGCGCGCTATCAATAACCTGCCAAGTATCTCCAGCAGTTCAGCGATACCATTATGTCGTTCTGTCTCAAATATAAATCTAAATAAACGCGACACAATAACATTTTTAGAATTCTGCATTGGATATAAATTAATTTGCACACCTTAATTTAACTCCGCTTTTTACAATAAATACAAATATAATCTTAAAATCAACACCTTTTTTTAGCCAGATTTATGCTTTATAAAAACAAATGCAATTAAAATTAAAACAATCAATGTTCTGAAACTGATAAATTACAAAACTGAAATGAAACCAAATTTCAAATATTTTTAAATTTAACTCACACAAACTGAATTATTACAAACAAACATCTAAACAAACAAAAAACAGTAAATAAACCAAACTGTAAATATACAAAAGCAGATAACGCTGATAAACAACCAAACAAACAAACAAACATACAAAGAATGAAACAGCATACCGATAGAAGATATGATTGATTTGTTTACGTATGTACGCGCGTAGGCCTAGGAACTTTCCATAAATCCTGTGTAGGATTGTTTTAAGGAAATCTCTCTCTCTAGGATCTTCACTATCAAATAATTCCAACAGCTGAAACAAATTGCATTCACAAAAATGTATTTTAAATGAATACACACGATATATATTTGAAACGAATACACTACAATACACACTGTAAGTGAATACACTTTAATATGCATTTTAAATGAATACACTTCAATACAAAATTTATATTTTAAATTGTATTGAAAAGGATATATTTCAAAACACCTTATTATAGACAAATTCTTAGAATACAAAGCTCGTCAGATTTATGTTAAGAATACGAATCGCACACCTTTATTTTTAACCAATTTTTTCTTTAAATTAAACTGTCAATATTTCATTTGTAATTGCAAAATTATTTCTGCAGTTTCTTTTCAATAAAAGTTAACAAAACCATTACTATCAACTACTTCATAGAAGTAAAAACAAGTGACAAAGTTGCGAAAATTGTACAAGTTATATCAAATTCTGATTCTAGAAAGATTTAATAATAATTTCCCAATGATTCTTGAATATTTTTATAAATTCATCAACTAGCCTGCAAGACAAAAGCTTGGTCTATGTATTTCTTGGCTGTATTTGCTTGGAAGTCTTGTGACTCAAGAAAACGTAGCATATACTCATAGACTAACTGAATATATACAAAACAAACAAATAAATAAACAATACACAAACAAACTTTATAGTAGTTTAAATTTACGAGTTAAATGCAGCATCTTCTCATTTCAAATATACAGCTAAATAGAGCACTTTTTAATTTTACATATCTGAGCTAAAGACAGCAATTTCTCACAAGTTTCTATAGACAATATACAAACCTGTAGATGAGGCCAGGCTGCCTCTAGCATAGGCTCATCCTCCTCCGGATCAAACTCAGCGTTTGATTGGTTGGAAGTGGGAGGTAACGTGCGGAATGTATTCAAAGAAAACTAACAGATACAAACAAGCATACACTGAGAAATACAAGCAAGCATACGCGTAGAGGGTGTTCAAGACAAACATTAGAAGAGAAAAGAGAGTGTAATTAAGACAAATTGGAAGGTTTATGTTATGAAAACAAAAATTATAGCCAGAAATTAATTGAATGCAGAATTGTTAAAATAATAATGAGAGATAGAGTTAGTCAGACAGACAGCTAAATATAAAGACAAACATTTAAACAGAAAGACAAACAGACAACTGGACAAACAGAAGGAAAACTACACAGAGAGCTAGCGAGCCAAACAGGCAGACGGACAGACAGACAACTAGATAAAAAAAACAGACAAACAGACGGACAGACAGACAAACAGCTAGACAAACAGACATACACTCTACCCACCATATGTACACTCTGTGGATATATGCAGTCAGTCAATACCCCTCTATTAACCGTTATGTATTCAATGAGTTCATTCAACGCAGCACGCTTCACTTCCTTGTATCTCACATCACTCAATGGATCGCGCAGGAAATCAAAGATCACTTTGCACTGCGCTAGTTTTTGTAAGAATAAGTCTTCACGTTCTGCCGCCGATGCATCTACACATGCGTTAAATAATAAAATAACAGTATTGTTGAATAAAATAAAATAATAGGTTTAAATTAAATAATAGGATTGTTTAGTTGCGGCTGAATTTTATTTCGTGGTAGAATTAGTAAATAAAAGACAATAAAGATTATAGAGTAGATAAACTATCGGCTCATTTTGCTTACAAGGATATTTACAATATGCATATGGAATAATTTTATAAATTATAATAATAAATCTGGCTATTTAGTTCAGAAAGTAATATACAATTTAGATATTAAATGATTTTATATAAAATAAACTTGACTTAATTGCTTAAAAAGATAAGCTTTAAAATGTGATGATCATTTTTCATATTTATAATCACAACATTTCTTACTTTATAGCCTGCCGTCACATTAAGCATATATAAGACATAATGATATAGAAACCGAGTGATGAGTGAACACTCAAGTTAAACGCAGTAATAATTTTTAGTAAGGAAAGACTAGGCAAGCATATAACCAACACTTGAATTCAAGTATACGTAATGTTTATATAAGCTAAGAGCATAATAAACAGACGTAATATAACAGTCAGTAATTATTATAGCCATCCGATCATTTTATATTCAAATTAACCATCAATTAATCTTTTAATAAAAACATTAGTCGCTAACATGAATCATAAAATAAATATATTATATAAACTAACGACAAAGTATATGGTAAATATTACTATAATACAATGTTCAAGAAATCTAATAGTCAAATTTCATTATCACATTATTCAATAAAAAAATTATTTCAATAGAATTTATTTCGATTTGATTTTACACACCTTTATTTAGCTTCTTACTGAAAATATAAATTTACACGCACACCTTTAATTGAAAAATTGATACCATAGCTATTATAAAGTCAATCATTTGTTTTTTGGGCACATCTTTACAATTACAATGTTTGCAATATAGTTAAGAGAAACTCGTATTAAAAATGAACCTATATAAATATAGCACTTAAAACGTTCAAAATATTAATTCCATTATTAACTATTATATTAAATAATAAGACAAACAAGTATTTAAACAAAGTATATATTAAGCTATTTAACTAGTTATTTATTACTAAAATATTGAAATAAAGAACAAATTTTCATTTAATCAAATTTACTTATAACTCGCTACAATTATCTATAAATATTATTTTCTAATTTCCGTTCCATCGACCTTTAACAATAACCACGGGTTTTCCCAAAACTGGGTTTACTTATAAATGGTAGAGTCCACTTTAACTCTTAGGGTGGTCAGGATTGCTAACATTTTTGTTGTTATCAAATAGATGGGTTAGAGGTGAGAGGGAGGTTATTTTAGACATATTCAAAAATACCTGAAATGGGCCATAAGCTAGTAATATATTAGTTATGTAATAATAATAATTATATGTATAATTATGTTTGCTGCATCATCTCTCGACGGTTAAACAAATGTTAACTTTGTTGATTAATTGATTTATAATATACATAAGCATTGCAATACATAAAATACAAATACATTATATAATACATCATACGTATTTATATCTCTTTAAAATACACAATATCGTAATACCATTATCTATTTACAACGTCGCCATCTGGTGAATAAAATAAAAAACTGAAACCTTTTAATGCGGGAAGTTTTTGCAGTTCCCTATTTGCGCTGACATTGAACCGAGATGAACCGGGTCGTCTTTCCCTCGCTAATAAATTACCCGCCATTGGCTTAATCTGGGTGAGGGGGGCCTGGGGGGGGTGGGAGTCAGCCCCGTGATGAGGAGGCTTCTTTTTCTGGGGGAAAGGGACAAATAAAAATATGGAAAAAATTATAATCTCAATGAATGTCATTAAATTCGTTGAGATTTACGCTGTAGTTAATAAAACCTATTAATAATTACATATATTTAAAGTTATTTATGTATAAATATAAATGTATAAATTTCAATGCAGATTATCGTCCCTCTCACTGTAAATAACTAAATAGTCATTTCAAGTAGTTAACAAATGATTGTAAATGCTGTATTTCACAATGATATTCACAATTAACTGACACCTTTATATTACTTCCGTGTCTCATTATATAAATAAAGTCTACTATTTTTCAAGTTAATGCCTATTACGGAAAAAGTTAATTTACAAACTAATTAATAATAAAATAAATGTCCCGCTTGTCCTACCTCCTGTTCGGCCTCCTTCGCGTCCTTCTTCGACATACCCTTCTCCTTAGCCTCTTTTCCCCCCGCCTA
>JAQIXG010001879.1:0-19767 GCA_034700105.1 Oconnorella tubifera | reverse complement strand
AATCTGATGCCGCTGTTGCGTGGCAGTGGCACATTGTAAATAATGCGTTTCACACTACTCAAACTGTCTAGACAGTACAGTATGAGCAGTGCTAAATTTCTGCTGAACTTTCTGAAATTTCTGCATTAGAGTAAAACGAGATGAGTGTTGGCAACCATGTTTTGCGAGTACTTGGTACCAAGTTTAAAAAAACTTGATAAATGTACTTTACTTTACCAAGTTTTCTAAAAAAAACTTAGTGATTTACTTTACTTTACCAAGTTTTATAAAAGAACCTGGTAATTTACTTTACTTTGCCAAGTTTTTTAAAAGAACATATTACTTTTACTCTGTAAAAGTAATATGTAATTAATTACTGTTAATTAATTACGGTTACATGTAATTAATTACTGTTTCTTTGTGGTATGTTTTAATCGTGGTTGGTATGCTAATATAAATTTTGAGTTTTTAGCAATTTGCTCAATTTAATGACATCTATAAGATTTGGATCTGACCCGCCTTTTAAGTCATCCGATCTAGGATGACCTGCTAATATTTATAGTCTGGCGGCGCCACTGCATTAAATGCATAGTTGTAACTAAATAAAATTAGCTTATTTTGTGAATTTTGAGGCAAGACAAACATAATATATCAAATATTAAGCTTCACTTAACTTAGTTGCAAAAAATCTATATTGGAAATCATTTTAACTTTGTTATAGAATGAGAAATGCAGAAATAAAAGTTGTACCAATTAGAGGGCAGCCGTATAACTCATCACTCCCATCTTTACAGTCAACGTATCCATCACACCATTGTTTCACAGGAATACAAAAACCATCGTTACACTTTGTTTCTGTCACCTTACAATCTATATACAATAGAAACCATGAGTAAAATTGCTCGCACATAAATGTGCTACAGATTAATACATGTGATGGTGTAAGAAGTAACTAAACAGTAAAATTATAAATTAAAATTACTCTTCTTGCAAAATGTAAAAAATACAAAAATGTTTCTAGAATTTCTAGAGTTTCTAAAGTTTCTAGAACATTAATGATTATTTTAACATTTTCAGCTGAATCCGACTTCTGTGAATACTTTTCGCGATTAATATATATTGAGATTTGCATGCAAATCTTCAGAAAACGTAATATTGAGAAATCAATCAACTTAATAAGTATAAATAAATAGTTACTACTTAATTTTTAAGCAAATTCAACAAAATCTGATACATTTTGTCCGTTACTCGAATCACACTGTGATTGAAAGCTATCACTAGTTTTCTTTAAATGAAATTTAATAGCTAATGACAATTTTAATACAAATTAACTTAGAAAAAGCAAATTTACAATCTTTTTTTGTCTATTACATACCGCAGTAGCGTTCGTCACTTTTGTCACGGCACTGGTATTGGCCGTCACATTTCCACGATATGGGAAAGCAGCGATTAGAATCAGCGCATTTGAAGTATTGTGGAGACAGCAAGTAGCAAAGGGAAGCTGAGGAAAAATTACAAATTAATTTTTTAGTTATATATCTAACAGAAATGTAAAAAAGAAAAGTATTTTAAAATATAAATAAAATACTTTTAAAACACGGTATTTGTAAAATATAAATGTTTTGTTGTTATATAATATTATAATAAATTGTAAATAAATGTAATTGTGAGTGTATAGAAAGAATCCCAAGTGCAGAGCGCAGCACTGGATCGGCTGGTTTGGAGGACGCTACGACCCACGCTGGTCTCGCGCAACAATGGATGAATAAATGAATGAGTGTATAGATAGTGTAAATAATTTATAAATTGACGCATATATACATTTCTATGTAATTACATTAGCTTATAATTAGAGTAAATTTTTCATGTATATATGTAATATATAAACATTAATCTGGATATATAAAGTAATAATAAAAAAGATTTAAAAGTTTTCATAGTTTTCAACATTTAACCATGCAGTTTAAAATGCATGAAACCACTTAATTTATTCTAATAATTCAATATCTTATACTTAATTCGATGATGGATTATACTTACTGCAAAATAACTCGTCATCAGAAGACTGTAGAGCTGGTAGGTAGGTGCAATCATAGAATCCATCGCAAACTTTGCTCTTAGGTATACAGCCTCCCACTTCACATTTATACTGACTGGTCATGTCACAAGCTAAAACGAATAAAACATTACGGCTATTGCATATAAAGCAGAATTTAGATGATAAAATGTTACTAACAGGCTACAGTCTGCTTCATCACTGCCATAACTAATGCATCCAAATTCACAAAAAATGTAACGCATACAAAATATGATTATTTTATATTAGGCAGAATTTTGATGATGACAAATAACTAATTGGCTACATACTACAATTTGCTTCATCACTGCCATCAGCACAGTCATTCACTCCATCACATTTCCAGAAAATTGGAATACATGCCGAGGGGCCAGATTTGTCAGCGCACTGAAATCTCAGAATTGGATCGCAAGCTAAAATGAAGAAATCATTCTAAGATAAATGATATTATTTGAAACCGTCATGAACAAATTAATAATATTTAATATTAATATAATATTATTTTATTTAATTGCATGTTATTCCTAGTAACATTACACTGTTACATAAAAATAATAATACTAACATTACTGCTACGTTCTAAAGAGAGCATTTTGCACAAACTTTGTGAGATGTTGAAGAAAGGTGATCCCATGGGATTCAGCGTACTACTGGCGTCTTCTAAAAGTAAAATGATGAAAAATGTAAAAATAACATTTATTACTGTTGACAAGTGTCAGTAATAAAACATTTAGCAATACAGGGCCTCGCTCGGCGAACCGCGCCCACTTTCTTAAAATTAATAATACAATATTTAACGGAGGGCCTACAATAATTATTTTTGGTTGCCCTAATGTAATATAATATAAGTGTAATGAAATTAACAAACAAACTAGATATCATATAGAAAAAAGTCGATATTAAACAGTTCGTAGGCCTAATAAGACTTGTTAAAATTTTGAATACCATAAATAAAAAGGCCAATATTGAAAACTAAGTCATAAGGTAAATATTTTAATTAATATTTATTTCAAAAATAGACAGGGATAATATAGCACAAACTTTGAGTGATGCTGATAAAAGGAGATTTGCTAGGTTTTCGTGTAGTACTGGCGATCTCTAAAAGTAAACAATTATTGACAATTTTAAAATAATATTTCTCTGCATTACTGTATCGCCAATCCCATAACTAACTGCGGCAATACTGTAAGAATGCTCTTCAATACTATATTCAAGTAAGAAGCAATATTGAAAGACTAACTGATAATATTAACTGATAACAATTATAACAACATTTATTTTTATAGATATAAAGAAAGCATCAAGCACAAACTTTGCGTAATGCTAATGAAAGGCGATGTGTTAGAACTGCTTGTAGGGCTAGTGGAGATTCCTGAAAATGAAATTATTAATAGTTTTAATGATATCAATGGACTTAGATATTACGTAAAAGTTGCATTATTGACAGATTTAATAAAATTGTATTTATTTATTATAAATATAATGTCTTGCTGCATTTTTCAGTACACATTTAAAATTTGAATAAATTTGAATAAAATTTAACAGAATCTGATGATATATCTATTTTTTATGTCTTTTGTATAGTTTTTTTCAGATCATTGAATTTAATTTAATTGGTAGGAACTAACAGATCATAAAAATACTTTTTAACGTTGGTAGTTTAAATATCTAGACGTCGGTATATAGATTATTGCCAGTTGCTATTTATTAATTGAAATTTAACAACAATTCTATTTAAATATATTGTATCATAGCTTGTGGTTCTGTATTTTTATGAATATTCTAGATTTTTAATGATATTATTCGGTGTGAAGTAAAATTCAGTCTTTATATAAGGAACAAGCTATACACACCGTTATCTGACATCACTGGATGGTCGCTGTTCGCACGTGCCAACTGAGTTATCGCGACAGCAGCAACAATTATGCATGCAATCGAAACGATAACAGAAATCAAACTGCAGATCACCTTACGTTTATTCTTTGTTGGTGAAACTCTGCAAATATATCAGATAATAACTAAAAATACAGCAATCAATAAATAAATGCATTAAGTATGAATATTGTTGAACTACAATGTCATATTTGTTATATTTGTATAATATCTCAGATTTGTAATTTCGCTTGTTTATGAATGTGTTTTTTATTTATTTTGTTTTAATTTAATATCAAAATAAAATTCATTTTGCAATGTTTCATAAATATTATGTATTAATAAAATAAAGCCAATCATCTGTACGAAAGCGTATAGTAAACAGCTATTATACAAAGTTGTACAGATGATAATGTTATGACATGAAAAATTTCTAACAATCTTATTCTCTACGAACTGTTTTATTGTCATAATGCATAAATTAAAATAGTTAACATCTCATAACTTCTGGCAACTATAACGTTTCAAAATAAAGTGACCTGTGCTGAGATAATGACTTACGGTGATGATGCTGGTGCGACGTTAGTGATAGCCGGAGCAGGAGCTGCTCCCTGAGGGGCTACATGGATCTGTTCGTAGGAGTAGACCGAGCCGAGAGGGAGAGCAGCGGGGGATTGATTCTGCCATAATGGAGACGGGGGTGGATATTGAATCTTCTAAATATTAAAAATTACTATATGCTATCATTTTGTTGCATGGGAATAAAAACAAGGTTTTTAGAAATTATTAACATTCTACTGAATGTATGATAAATGCGACAAAAATAGAATGTCAACTATAATCGTTGACAAAAGATTAGGCCTACTAATATTATAATAATTTAGGAATGATAGAATGTATTACTGCAATAAAACGGTTAAATGTACCAGTTTAATACAAAAGAAAATAAGCGCGCTCTTCAAAATATGCTACAGCCCTAAAAGAATTTAAGATTTTTTATTTTAGAAGAAACCAGTCTGGTAATTTATTTTCAGATTATACATTCTGTATATGCCTAATAAATTATTGTTGTTATATATTATATTGATATAGTATTATGTATATGATAATAAAGCTTAATAAAAAATTACTTAATTGTCTTCACTCACCGCGTCTGGCTCAATGACTGCTGAATGATTTATCATGTTTAAAATTATTTTAAAATTGAAACAGTCTTAATTTAGATTATTTAACTCTGAAATAGTCACTTATATAAATATCAGGCGCAAATTCGTTGCCGATATTCTGAAATTAATTGCTAAAATATATCATTAAGAATTTATTTTTTCAGGAAATCTGAAATAAATTTAAGTTTTTTCTCTGATTCTAACTTTCGTATTGAAGCGCGCTTGTTCATTTATAGACTTTTACTTCAAGCTACATCTGCGCAGATGATAAAAGTTTTTAGGCGTTGAAAAGTTTTAGACAAAAAATTAAAACGTGAAGTCAACTGACGACGGTAAAACCCCTCTTGTAACCGGAAACGAGTATTAAAGCATGACGAGAATTAATACGCGTTGCAATCAGTAATCCTGTTTTTATTTTTTGATGTCCCTTTCAAATTCTTTTTACATTTAAATTATTTCGCTATTTGCGACTATAGTAAGTCTTACGTCGTTTATCAGAATGACATTGTACACCCGCATTGTACCCGCAAATGTTGGAGTTTTGAATGACTAAGGTTCTTACTATGTAATATGTACTTTTATATAGGAATGATTTATCAAATTGTAAAATAATTTGCTATAATATTTTTACAATAAAACATCATCATATAAATGCTCATCGTGCAATGAGCATAATATAATTTATTTAAAAAATAAATTTTGTTATAAAAATAGATGTTATGATCGTAAAATAATTTTACAATAAAAGCAATAAATTATATGCCGATCTAATACCACTTATTTTACTGAAATAAATGATATAGATCGGATTAGATCCATTAGATCGGAAATTGAACATTTTTTTAGAGATACAGCTTAAAAAAGCAAATAGGACTTTGTTAGGTTATTATAATGTTATGCATGCTTGGCTACTTAAGTACTTGTGCCAATAACGCAACTTGTGCAGCGCATGCAGATAATTAGTGATATAAGACTATTTGAGCATAACTCGGCACAGTTTAATGAATAATATTCGATTATAGGAATAACGGGGCAAGCGCACGCAAGTTTAATTTACTGTTTAAATCAAGTTTTTCTCACAAGAAAAATGATAAACAATGATAAAAATACTGAAATTTTATTCAAAAAGTAAACTTTTTCATAGCATTTAAATAACTCATCAGATATTTAACTGCTATGAAATTAGTTCTAAATACATTTCCCATACGATTGCACAATACTCACAGTTTTTTTACAATATATTTAAAATAATTAGGAATTTTATGAGTCACGCTCCATACGCTGTTGTTGTAGATTTACGCCTATAATAACATTTATTGAAGAAGCTTAAGTATGCTAAGGTTGAAAAATATCTCATGACAACTTAAAACTAGATCTGATCACACAATCTAGATCTGACCTTGTTCACACAAGGTCGTGTAATAAAACCTAAAATACACTTTAGGAAAAACAGCCAATAATGTTTGTCTTTTGTATTCATGCGTGTATATATCCTTTCATATTAAATGTACGCCTGAAATTTTGTGAAGAAATAGTCAAAGCGCGACGCAGCTGATTTTTTAAAATTCGTTTTTAGAATCGAAAAATACTGAATTCTTCAGAACAGGATGCGAATAACATTTATTAAGAATTACGTTGGGTTTTAAGTGTTTGACGAGCATGATGCAACAATACGATGTTATATGATTCACAGACAAGCAATTAGAATTGATTTATAGCTAGATGAAGTTAAACTTTCATCAGCATATACAGTTATTATAGCATTATATGCTATAATAATAATCTTTAATAATATATAATATACAACGTATAAATAAATATATCTTATAATAACCTATAATATAGGTTAATGATAGATTAGGCCAAGTTAAAAACGTCATGAATTACTGTATGATAGTAACTATGTGTCAGACGTAGTTATCAAATCTAAGCACATTACAAAAGGATCAGCAAGCTACAGAAACATTGAGCTATCCTGGTTTCGAACCTGGACGTGTCACGTCCGACAGTCCAGTACTCTAATAACTTCTCTTTATTATAATCATATGTGTGCATCAATTCCGAACCTAAAATTCTATAAAAAGTCCGTATGGCATAGTTTACCACAAATTCTTATATCAAATGTAAAGATTACTGTTTTGTATAGAAATTTTGAAGTTTCTGATAAATGACAGAAATTTTCTCTTCGCCCTTTGCCATCCATGCTTGCATTAAATAAAATGAAATCACCAATTATCTCTTCTCAAATTCTAAGTTAGATTCCACAAGAAAAAAAAATCCAATTAAAGAAAGAAATAAGTAAAAAATAGAGAAGCAAAACTATCATCTGATAAAGCATATAATAATTTATTAAATATTGCAATATTATTGAAGAAATGTATACGAAATGTGATTTAGGGCCTGTAGATATTTAATCTATTATGATATTTTATATCTATTTAATCTATTATGATATGATATCTATTTTATCTATTTATTAATGATATTATGATATGTAGATTTTAATTTAATATATAAATTATATTGGAATTAACAGTAACTATATAATATGGTTCATGCTACACTTTTGAGTAAAATTTTAAATATCAATTTGCGCATGTTATCATAATTCGGATTTTTTTAGTTTAAAATCTTCAATTTTATTCGATTTGAAACTCGAAAGAATTATCGTTTTTTTAAATGTTGGTATATTTGGTCTACATATTTCAACTTTCAGTATTTCTTTGATGAATCACAAAATTTAGTTACAAATGTTTGCAGGTGAACCATGTAGGCCTATATCCGCTTACGTTACGATCATATTCTCATTACAAGACAGCAGTACATTAAAATTCAAGTTAGTAGGCCTATACGGTTACTATTTTTGGATTGCAAGTTGCAATATATCAGTGGGCGTTTATGCATAGGTACACTTTAGGAGGTCGCCTCTGTCCCTCAAAATTGAATGCCAAAAAACGAATTTAAAAACGTCATCAAAGAAGATGACGAGTATATTCATCATTAAGTGTGAATTGAAGAGAAAATGTTGTATAACGTTTTTATATAATCTTTAGCTTAATTACCGTAGTAGCAATGATATACTTATTTTTAGAATTCATTTCACGTTACAAAAAATGAATTGCACATAATTAAAACAATTAAATATTAAATGAAACGAGCAACGACGGATGTAAAAAGATACCGCGATATTTAAGGGGCTATCAAATAAAAAAGTACACCACTAAATCTATTGATACCAATGACTTCGCTTTCTGTACACGCGCCACTGCATTTATGAGTTTAAAAAAACCATTAAAATCACTTATTTTTGAGTTTCTCAGAGAAGTTTAGCCCAATAATTTACAATGCCAATAATTTTGCTTTGTATACGTTAAAGATTCGCTGTCTTGTAACAAGACTATTCTTTATGTAAACGCTCGAATTTATTTTCAAAGGATCAATTCCGTTTTGAAAAAATATGACTCACAATTAAAGCAAAAAGTCCGCTTTAGAAAAGAACGAATATATAAGAGTGACGTAGATTAAATAAGAATTCAGCAGGTTTATATTTTGTAGATGAAAAATCAAAGTAAGCAAGTAAAACATATGTTTATGCTCTATTAAGTGCATTATGCCGCTATTCAACATTTTGCAAATTAATATTTAGATTTGCTATAAATAGTAGGCTATATGAAACAAAACGATCCCTTAATTTAAATTATTTTTAGCTATCTTAATTGATTTAGATATAGGTCTACTCAGATATACCGAATTTAATTCATAAGCTGGTGCGTAAGGTCGTTGCAAGTTTAAAAAAAAGATTATTCGAGCCTCGATACGCTTCTCTTGAAAAAATCACTTTAAGCGTCAGTCAAAGCATTTTTTCATCAAATGAAGCGCAGTATATTACGCCTTGTTTAGTGTCCTGAAGGTCTTATATGCGTCTCAGCATTGCTTGTAGGCCTAACAATCGATCGTATTCTGCACTTGCCCAGTTTTTAAAAATCAATCTTCGATAACAGTGATTTGCTCAAAGAATTGATTCGCCTTAGTAATTTCGATCAATTACGTATTTTTATTTGTAATTTTTCTACTTTTTGTTGCGTTTAAGCCTTTATTTAGAATAATAACTTTCGCAACTTTTTGCACGATGTGACGCTAGGAAATAAACAAAAGATTTTTTAGAATGTCAGATTTTATTTATAGCAGTTTGCGGATTCTATTACAATATCTTTTACTGATCTATTATTGTATACCATAAGTAGGCCTAGTTAACGATTCTACAGTGTATATACGACTTCAGATTTTTTTAAGAAACATAATGTTCAACTCCGATTTATTGAAAAAATGTAAAAATCTGTCAATAAAAACATCGCGTATTTAAATAAAATGTCAAGATAGCTCGTTATATAAAGCAATTGTTCATATAATTCACAAATGAATGAAAATGACGTATACTTACTAATAATATGATACTTGGAATAATTGAAATCGTAGCAAAAATTATCTTTAATTTTAAATTGATAATTTGGAAGTTGTTAAGGTAAATATTGTAAACTGTTACAAACGGAGCGCATCTACAAAGCATTTCTGGCTAAATATTTATAACATAACACAGATTACGGGGTAAATCTGTTAAACTTTCTTGAATTGATTTTGAATTGATTTAAATCAGTTCAGTATCACTGACGTGTCAATTTCAATATCAATTCGCGTTGGGACTTATATAAAATAGTACACTGGTAGAAAGTAGTCCGTAAACTAAAATTAGTGTTGTGCAATGGTATCGCTTATCCACTTTGTATATTGAGAGACTCTAGTAAACATGCTCAGTTGACATGTTGTAGTCGCAAGACTTGATAGTCCAACAACTGTCCAGACATTTTGCTGATCCATGCAAACCAGCGGGCCACCGCCGTCTCCCTGAAATGCAAATAACTTGCTCTATTTAATAAATAAAATGCACTGAAGTTTAATTACATCGATATAAGCAATTTTAATACGTAATTAGTTAACTTGTTATAACTCATCATTTTATTTTAGTAAGTAATTATTATTATCTGATTGAACTAATAATTATACTTTGTTTTTTTTTAATTTTAAAACTTGTTGTTTCAATGTCAACAATATTTATTAGCAATGAAAAGAAAAGAAAGTGAAATCTAATTTAAATTAAAAAAAATTAAATATGAATATTTAAGAGAATGACAATAAGTGACGATTATAGCATAATATGATTGTGATACGATTAAATAAATTCATTTAGATTTTAAACTTAATTTTGTGATGTTGCTATTTTTACTGTTCAAATTGCTACGTCACTTAATAAAGACTTCAAAAAATTTGGTTGTTTATTCAATATTTCTGTACAACACTGTTTTGGGTGAAGTAAAATTTCATAAATAAATTAAGAGTGTCATTGAATCAGTCAATACGAAAGTTTGAAATGAGTTCCAGATGATCCTTCAGATAAAATAAGAATAGCTCAAACAGATCAAAGCGTGAACGGGGAGCGTCGGGCAAGAGGTCACCATTTCGCACCGTAAAATTAAGTCTTGGGATTTTTCATTCTTTTATACAGTAGACAAAGTTTTATATATATTTTCCGGGGTTTAACCATACTTCTTGATGAAAAAGCAATGCTTAAATGATGCCGAAAAAGTATGAATGATATTGACTGAATAAATGATTGAATAAATGATACAATGAACAATGAATTTCTCTGTACAAAAATGTTTAGTATAAACTATCATCAGGAAATATTTAAAATATTACAACATTGAGCAGCCGTTGTAAAAAAACCACTGATGATGAAAAATAAAATATGTTTCGTTGAATAATTACCATACAGACGTCTACTGCTTTTGCAGTATAAGTGCTGCCAGCGCAAAAGAAATAAGTGAAGTCATCAGGCCATTGTTGACCTGTCAGCTCTGTCATAGTTGAGTAACATTTGTCATCTGTCATCGGCTGCATCCTTCCTTGTTGTAAAGGCAGATTACTATCAACTGCATAGAAAACAATTCTGCAATAAGACATCTAGTAACAATAATAAGACGTTTGAAGTTCAAAACGTCATTCCGAAATGTTGGGGATAAAATAAATTGCTTATTTTAGCTCAAAAATTCTTTCATGATAATATTTTTGGTGAAAGTCTGGAAGTTTTCAAAATGTAACAAGTTACATCAAGTAACGATAATAAACTTACCAACTCCATCATATCTTGTGCGTCCAAACCCAGTCGCAACACAAACTTTAAACTTATTGAGATCAACATCTGCTGATGGAAGACACACTGGTCTAATTGTATCAGTAAAAGTTACAGGATTTGTTAGATGCAGCAGAGCCACATCGTTAATTTCAACTCCTCTACCAGTTATGTAGTATGCATATAGTGGATTAGCATATATTAAATCAACAAAAAGGATTTGTGTATCGGCATCATGGCCAAAAATCTGTAGTGATCCAGCGTGTATCTCTATCAAATCGGTTTTACTATATACAATGCAAACAATGATGCAAAAATAATGCAACTATAATATTTATCGAAGTTTCATAAAGTACAGCTTTTAATTAGCTATAATTACTAATCAGAAAATTTAGTAAATATATATTCCTATATTAGCCTTGACTAAATATTTAAGCAGTTATTTCAAATAGAAAATTTGATCCAAGTAAATTTTTATAAAACCATCACAATTTTAATATCTTTTGCTTATTAATTAATACACATATTTTTAATGAGAGTACAAAACAGTTAAAAAGAGTTTAAACAATACAATGCGTATCATAGTAAGCTAACAGTTTAAACAAGTTTTTTATTAAGGTATTTATTGATAATTATAAATTTTCAATGCGTTTATTTCTGACATTACAACAGTGTACAAAACATTAACATATAGATTAACATAAAGATTAACTTTATTATTGATAATCAAAAATAGTAATATTTACATTTTATTAACAAATATATTGTATATATCAAATACGCACAACACATAATGTACAAGAGCACTCACTTATAACCAAGAGCACAATCAGCTGTTGTAAGTATCCATTGGTCATTGATCAAAGAACCGCCACAGATTGTATCTTTATTATAGATGATAGACACAAACCAAGGCCACGCCCCTCTAGCCGCTGTATCACCATTGACAATGTAAGGGCCAACTGTATCTGAAGCAACGCTGCGAGTTCCACATTCTGTTTAAATAAAATACGATCAAACTCATTTCTCCATAAACACATAATACACAATGTATATAGCAAGTACCGTTAAAATGAAGGAATTTTAAAAACAATCACAGCCAGAAACACTGAAAAGAGATCATTATCTTAAAAACAAACAACACATAAAATAAGACAAAAACAACAAATAAAGATGTTGTATAAAATACAACATATTTATTTGTTGTATTTTATGCAACATAACTAATCCGCGAACAATTTTTATAATCAGGAATTATTTGAAAATGTTTTCAAATGTGCGCCTATTAGTTGTAGTTACACTATATTTTCAGTATAATAGAGTGACGAAGTTTAAACATCCTGCATCCAATCCTCAGATCGCGGAACCCCCCACTGATAAGGATATCCCAGTTGATAAATAAGAACATTTAGAAAAAAAATTAAAGACTTAAAAATTCCTGAGAAATTTATTAGATATCAATTCAGTTATATTATTTGATCTTTCTTTCAACAAATTTTTTAATTTGATCTATTTGATTATTCGACTATTTTTCATTATTTATTTAATTTCTTTAATATAATGCTAACCTAATGGAGCACACGTGATGCTATTAATGACTTTATTTGATGGGCACGATCTGGAAATGAAAAGCAAAATTATTAATAGTCTGACACGTAACTAATTTCATTATTCAGTCATTTTATTATATAAACAAAAACAATTCAGATATTAGTTCTTAATATATGTTTAAGTAATTTTAAAAGATATATAGATACTGTACTTATGCAATTGCCAGAATACAGATTTAAAATGTATTTTTTAAATAAAATGTATTTTTTTAAATGTATTTTTAAAAAATACATTAAAAAAATACATTAAATATAACGTATTTTTTAAATGTAAATATATTCAAAATACATGTTAAATATTACTGCTTAAAATGTATTTTTTGTTATAAAATGTTAAATACAACAAGTTTTACAGTAACTGTTAATTATTTTAACAACTAAATAAATAAATTGCCTATTATTATATTTTTTAAGTCTGAAAATTTAAGTAAACTTGAAATTTTTATAATAAAATTTCAGTAAACTTGAAAAATTTGAGTAAATTTGTACCAACTTGACTTTTTGAAAATATTGCAAGATATTTGATGAATGTTGATTCGATGTGTTAAGTTTCAGATAAATGCTTAGACTGGAATTTTCTGTAATTTGTGTAAACGACAAAGAAACCCTGCAATATCAAATTTGTTAATAATAAAATCACACCATTGAGAAAACAATGACAAGAGTTAAATCTGAAAATTTCATTAATTATTAAATTGGGAAAGGTTCTTTCTAAGAATTTGATAACTCACCAATTTTTACTTAATGTAATAGTAATAACAAAAATAATAGTTTAAAATGTCAACGCGTGTATGACTCAAAATATGCTCTAATAAGCTGGAATGTTCGATTTATTATTAATAATCCCCTCATATTTTATTTAAGGTTTGCATTATATTATCTAACATTAAAAATAAATTGAAGGTTGTATATATACCCAAAATTCATTTGTTGGCAAACGTAGTCACTCCAGACTTTACTCCAAAAATCTCCACAGATACGAAACTCAGCTACACCATTAAATTTGACACAAAAATCTCTTGACTGTGTACTATTAGTGAATGATCCATTAATTGAAACTATAATCAACATTCATAATTCTTGAATAATATTATTAGTTTTTAGTTTAAATAGAGTTTAATAGAATAAAGCAATGTTAATTTCACTGTTTAAAGGGATGAAATCAATTGGCATTAAACTTACCAATCATAGTAAACATAGTTCATAAAAACTAATTTAATAAATTCTCAAATTATAAATAATTCCATACTGTAACTAAAGTAATGTATGTTATCATAGGCTTGTGGTTAAATTAAAGCTTTAACTTAAGTTTTCTATGAAATTTTTCAGTGTAATGTTCCGAACATTATTTATGAATGGGAGCGTGGTGGGGTAGGGGTAATATCAGTACAATCTGATGAGCGAATAATCTAAAAATGGCTTATTGAATTTAAGCATGACGTACTTTTCTAACTGCACAACACTTTCTGAGTGATATATTTTAATTTGTAGTAAATTGATTGGCCAAACTTGCAGGTCCGAAGTGAGAGCGAAATGACCCGTTTCGATATAAATTATATAAAACTTACAGCAGTGACTCTCATCAGATGAATCATTACATTGAGCCACGCCGTCGCATTCATTGTTTGCGGTTATGCATTTCTTGTTTGAACACTGAAACTGTGTTCTTGAACAGTTATCTGTAAAAAACATTTATAATTTCTTTGATTAATTTTGTGTGCTACTTATAATTTTGGCTTTTAAGTTCATTAACTTATTTTAGAATTTTTGTTACTCTCAATTTCAACTTAATAAAGTTGAAAATTAATTGACTTTATTATTAAAATGATATAATCAATCATCAATGAATCATAGTTTAGACACTTGTAAAATTTTCATAATTATGCTAAAATATAAAATACAATCATTAAAATATTATAATACGAAATGTTCAGTTTGAGAATATGATATATTCTCAACAGTAAAAGTATATTATTATTTATCGCAGTTAATAAAGCATCAGAAAGATATAAAGAAATAACTATGTATGAAATACAATAAAATTATATTGGGATATAATAAAGTAAAGAAATATTGGAAAATACGGCAATTTGGCGATTTTTCATCTTCCCCCGACGAACAATCTTCAATTCCGTCGCAAACCCAAGTGCTATCAATACACGTGAAGTCAGAACATTGAAAGAGGTTACTTCCAATACAACCTGCACACAAATCGTGTCAAGGGGAAAACTTAAAAACTGATTAGTAAAATACTAGTCTGTATTGTTGACTGTATACAAAATCTGTATATTACGAAATTATTGTGTAAATTATTACAAACTTAATTGATATTATTAAAGCTTGTAATTATTTATATACAAATAATGTTTCTACCTCCACAATTATTTTCATCACTGTTATCCGCGCAGTCCTTGATGTTATCACATATTTGTGCGCTATTCATACAATGATCATCAACCGGGCATCTAACACCATTATTTGGGCAATCTACTGTAATGTAAACACAAAAATTAAGCATTATATTATATTCCTTATACGTCTACTTTGTATTACAAAAATGCAATGAGTCAAATAATTAATAACAGAAACTAGAAATTCAATACCTGATTTAAATTTTATATGTCTATGTTTTTTTATATTTCAAATACATCACATTTGAAAATAAAAAAGTCAAGCAGTGTCTTATGTAAATAAACAATAAATTTTTCAATAATATTGAGCGAACTCTTACAGCTTGTTTCTTACTTATCAAGCTTTATTGATAAATTAGATTTTTGCAAAATTAGTAAATATCAATAAAATATTTATTTTTATTGATATTATATGAGAATTGATATACATTTGCTTACACTATAATCTTAGAAAAGAAAGTCCCAGAGTAAACAATAATTTTATAATTAAACAAAATATCTAGAAATTTATAATCGAATCATTTCAATTATTTGATTAGATTATAAATTTCAAATAACTTCATATAAAGTCATATAATTTACAATATAAAAAGCTTAATTAAAATGACTTTTACTCATTTTTACGATTGTAATAAAATCACATCTACAACAACCTCATTGCTTATTTTTTTTATTTTAATTTTTATATATTGTATCCCATCATTAATTCAACAAAATAGTCAATATATAACACATTTTTGATTATTAATTATTGTTTCGTTCTGTATTAGCTGTTCATTTTCATTAAATAAAGCTGATAGATTATTAAGATAAATTAATTTACAGTTGTTGCATCCAGGCAGTTCATCGCTGCTATCTTTACAGTCCCTGTATCCATCGCACCACTGATTCACCGGAATACAGAAACCGTCATCGCACGCTGTTTCTGTATTTTTACATGCTATACAAGGACAGCAGATTTTAACAATTTAACAAACAGTGATGCAAACAAATAGCCATATTTATAAACAAACACCAATAATACAATTATTTCATATTAGACTAAAATATTAATTTAAAATGCATTGTACACTATTAATTATGACTTTTATTTCAAAGAGTGATAGGAATAGTAAAAACATAAGATAAGGTATACAATAGTGAAAGATCAGATCAAGGAATATTAGATCACATGACTGTAATGATTTCGTTTGACTTTTTTAAAAATTTAGATAACCCCTTCACTTAATTCATGCCTGTGATCTAATTTTATAATCTCCCTGCATTTTGTGATTAAGTAGACTCACAAAATGCAGGGAGTAAACAAGTAAAAAAATGAACTTGTGTTTGGAGTGAATGTGACTAATATGCTCAGGATCTGCAGTTGCATTATTATTTAATAGAATATCACAACAAATCGCTTATATAGTGCCATAGATTATTGTCATTTTAAAAAGTTTAAATTTCTTATGATGTTATAACTACTGCACTCGACAATAGCAACTCAATGATATGCGATAAAACGCATCAGACGGATGAACATTCTGAGCGTTAATCGTCCGCGATACAAATTGTCCCGAAAAGTAACGTCCGGATATGAATCGTCCTTGAACTAATAAATGATACTAACTGCAGTAACGTTCATCGCTTCCATCATCGCATTCATATTGTCCATCACATTGAAATTGAAGAGGAAAACATCGCTCAGAGTCTGCACACTTGAAGTAACCAGGAGTTTCAAGGCAAAATGGATCTGATCAAAAATCATATTTATAAATATTACAAATAAGCCATATTCTACTGTCTAAATCATTTAAGAAAGTTTATTATTATATTTTTTTAATAATAATTATTTTCCAGAAATTTATAAACTGATAAATTAAAAAACATATAATTTATAGTAAATAATATAAAAAAATTAATGTAATAAATTAATTAACGACGAATTAACATATAACAAATTGTTAATAATATCATATAGTATCCATATGTGGATACGATCATATTTACGGGACAAATGTTTTGACTAGTGAGTTAACCCATTAACTTTTATTATCAACAAAGTGTTTTAATTATTATTATTAAACGAAAATCATCCCATGTATAACTTAAATAATGTCATTAATGATGAATTGATTTCCATTTGTAATCGTTATGGGCTTACGTACTTACTTGAATTTAAATGTTAATTTTATGAAAAGTATGTTTTTCTATTTTGAGTCAACTATATTTTAATTCATTTTTTTGTGATATTTGACTGTTTGAACATTATTTTGATATTTGAATGTTTTATAACTTAATTGAACTGTATAAGAACAATATTACCTATTTCCTTATTTATTTTTCTCTTACTATGTTTGTACTGCTTTTTGAGCGAATAAAAGATATATATTATTATATGTAAGATTTTATTATTTACTGCAGAATAACTCATCATCAGAAGAATGTAGAGCTGGTTGGTAGGTGCAATCATAGAATCCATCGCAAACTTTGCTCTTAAGAATGCATCCCCCAACTTCACATTTATACTGCACTCTCAAGACGCAAGCTAAAGCAAACAAAACATTTTTATCAACATTTTAAGTGTATGAAAACAAATATTAATAAATTACATGCGTTTGAAATAACAAAAATTGCCTAATTAAACAGAATCTCTAATGCTAATTTTACTTAATGTGCGCTAATCAATGACTGCAATTTAAAGTGTGAGCACGCGTTTGGAACTCAGATTGATTGGAGCTGTTAGCAATGGATTTAGAGGCCCCAAGTATTTCTTGTAAAGCTTGTTTCTTGATTGCTAGTCACTGCTTATGTTGAACTTTTAAAATGAAGCCAAACTTGTCACTGAATGTTTGATGATAACATTGTCAATTCGGCCAAAAAAAGGGCGTAAAGCCCTTGAAAGAAAGTTCATTTGAAATTAATAAATAACACAATCAAAGCAGTACTTTATGCTCAGATATCAAAAAGATTGAAGAGAGTAATTTGCAGAACTTACAACAATCTGCCATTCTTTCATCACTGTTATCAGAGCAATCTTCCACCCCATCACATTTCCAAGCGACTGGAATGCATTCATGCTTTTTTTCCACACATTGAAATCTCAGTTCTGAAGGTTCACATGCTGTAACCAGATACTAACTTTAATGCGAAGGACATATTTAAATTTTATATACTCTAAATGATATTTTACCGAGTCCATTCTCCTACTCATGGAGTGTTTTGACTATTTAAAAAATGACTTATTACTTCAAAGTTGCTTATTAGTTTATTCTAGACTCAATATTTAAAATTGTTGCTTTTAAATTCAAAATAGAAATTATAAATGAACTCTATTATAGCGGTCGTTATAAAAATAAATCACGATTTCATTAATATTAGATACATTAGACATTATTAACAGAATATATTTATTATATTTCGATAAACAACTTGTATTAAGCGTATTAAAATAATAAAATCGAGTCACCATATCAATGAAAATGAACATAATACAAACGTTTTGTTGTTTTGAAGAATGTCGACCAAACGGTAGGTAATAGAGTCAAGTCTGAAATAGATAATATAAATTATTAGTAAAGGCTTTTAAGTAATCAATATGCAAATCTCTTATATTGCATTATCATTTATCTGTTACTAAAAATCGTTTAATAACTGTTCAACGGATAAATAAACTACTCTGTAGGCACCTAACCATCTTGTCTACAGAAAAGTCCTAGGATTTGACTATATTTTGTAGAACTGTTAAAAACAGCCAAGAATAAATGTTGACAAAGAATATGCGAACATATTCCGAAAATGACTCTGAACTCATGTAAGCTTGAATGATAACAATATATCAAGCTCATTTAAGCAGATCAAAAATTGCTAAAAGAATTATTATGTAGGCCTACCGGTATTTAATTTCGAAAATACTTAATTTTATTTGATTTTGAAAAAATACATACAGGGTGAAACTAAACGATTGCACAGTCAAAAACAATTGGCTCAATAAAATCTATTTATATGCGACTGGATTAGTATATCGAGTAATTTTAAATTAGATTAATTGTCCAGAGCCAAGGTAGAAATACTGAACAAGATTCTTAAAGGCACGGATTACCATGAAATAAATTTTAATATTTTAACTAAGTTACCTATAAAATTATTCACATTCATGAATGTATTTAATTGTGCAATATTTATTTTCTCACACTGTACAATTTCAGAAGTACAATATTAGACCAAAATAATGCTGTTTTCTTTCACTTATTTATATCCAATAATATAGCGTCGTTAATAAAAGTTTCAATATTTTTGTGCAGTTTACTATAAATAGGCCTAGTGGCCTAGTATTTACTGTGTAAATAGACATACTTTGAAGGATTTAAAAGTATGCTTATTTACAGTCATCTAGGCTACTCTAACTTTTGTGTATTCTCGAATCCTAACAATTGACACATTCCTAACGGGGGACGGATATATCCCCCCCCCTTACCCCCGGATA
>JAQIXG010001878.1:0-19768 GCA_034700105.1 Oconnorella tubifera | reverse complement strand
AGCTTGGTTAATTACGAGGTGTTTTTTTTACGATGTATCACTTGTGCTTTATACAGAATATATGAAGATTTTGCACCATTTTCATATATATTTTGCGGTTCCCAACCTGTGGGTCGCGACTCCAACTGGGGTCGCCTGACAATTTGCCAGGGGTCACCTGAGACCTTCTGAAAATTAATTTTTAAATAAAGACGTTGTTTTAGTGCAATGTACATTGCATAATAAAATATACATTACACACTTAAAATGTACAGTTAAACATTTTATTCATTTGTAAATTCATTTTTAAAAATATTGAACAAAAAAGATATGAAACTGTTGTGCTGGGAGCGTCACAGTTTTAAAATCGTATCGTTGGGGTCGCCATAACTTGGCAAATGTTATCAAGGGGTCACAGCATCAGAAAAGTTGGGAACCACTGCTATACAGAAACAAATATCAGCATAAAATATGGGACCATAGAAGTATTTAAAAATAGTTGTAAACGACTCGATTGCTTTAAGCTGAATAATAATTATTATTCTAAAACAAGTCATTATCCGAATTCTTGCTCAATAAACAGAAATATTTAAAATATGAACAAATTCAATCAGAGTAAATTAATTCTGGCAGTCTCTTGATTAATTAACCTCTTTCTTGTTTTTAATTTCATCAGATTTTTACTTTTATTTTTATCGACATCTGTTTAATTATTCAATGGTATGCTTGATATTTTTCTTGCCATGACGCCATTATTACTGTTTACAATCAGTTATTAAACAGGGGGGAAGGGGGAGAGGGAAACGAAGGGGTTATGACCTTCTCTCTTACATTTATTAAAAGTTTATTTTAAACAAAAATTACAGTACAAAATCCAAACATATACTTTAAGTATATTCTAGTATACTTTAAGTTTACGCCTAGATTATTATATGAACTTTTATAATAGCTGGCAATTGAAGGATCTTTCTAACTATTGTCCCACCATTGTCTATTGGCCCTGTTTCAGATTAAAAATTTAGAATTCGCCACTGGTATAATTTTTGTTTTTAAAAAGAATAGCACTGCATGCTCCTCGGTTGCATGCTAATCTATAAACGAATCGAAACTGATTAGCATTAAGAATTAGCGAATCAATTAGCAACGCGTGTTTGCGCGTTCTTAATGAATCGCTAGAGGGAATATTTTAAAAAGTAACAAGCGGCAGTAGTTATTGATCAAATTGAAATCTGCTCGACTTTGTTTTTTAATTTAGATTGATAATTATTAATTATTAGTAAATAGAATCTTCTAGAATTTATTCTGAAACTTCTTTTATTTACAAAACTGGATTTTTTTTCTTAAGTTTCTTAACTTAAAATTTATTTTGAAAACATTAGACCTTTTTTCCAGGTAAAACAATACTATCTGCACCCAGTATTTCACAATTTTTAGATCTGACGTTATCATTATACATTTTTTTATCATTTATAATGCCCTAGAAATTGTTTGTGTACGTTCAATATGGGTAGAGATTTTCGAAATGATAGCGATAGTAAAGTATTATCTGCTGTGTATAGTAACGCGTCTTAATATAAATAGTTTATGTAACGTTAAAAAAGGTATGTTTTTCATTATTGGGACTGCATTCAAATAATCTTATCTCTAACGTTATATGAAAGCACATAATAATTATATTATAGAAACATGGACTAAATCATTTGTTGGACATTTTTTTGTTACAAACTAAAATGTCCATTGTAAGTATTATGAACCTAGACGATCAATGTTATTTTTCAATTGGTTTTAAAAACATATTCCGTGTTTATATGACATTTAAGCGAAATATCCTCGTTGTATTCATAGTTGGTATTTTGTCATTTTTCAGGTGTGGCCCGTGTCTCGACTAATAATGGCTTGACAAAGATAAGTTTAGAGTTCGTTTCGATTTCCGCGCCTCCAGCAAAATACAAGTATGTACACGTCTCCGTTTGTCTTATTGGATCATTTTGTGTATATTATATAATTTATTCTTATCTATAAATAAATATAAAGATAGCTTATTTACCCTATAGCTACGTTTTAATTAAGTCATAATAGTATTTTCTTGCTATATTCTGATATGCACGAGTAACTTATATTGTGTGTTAATTGTAATTGTATCTCTATTTCTCAATTGCAATACGTGTAGCGTACAAATGACATTGTGTTTACAAAAATTAATAGCATACGATAATTAATTATGTGTAGTCCTAATTAAATTATGAATGAGACTGCCTTCCTTAAATCATAAATTCTTTCTAGTATTTGTGTTACAGTTTAAATTAGGCTATTGTAATCCTTTATAGGATTACAAATAATTATTTTGATTTTTGAACTGTTATTATTTTCAGATAATTTACGAAATTTTAAATAAACATCACTTTAGAAAAGAGTGTTTTCTGACTATTTTATGATGGAATACCTCAGTGTATTCAATAAAAAATGTTAGTGTCCGCAAATTTAGACATAAGAACTATATTATTTTTCTTTCTATATTTACAAGTAACCCCACAATTTGAAAATCACACAATAAATTATTATGAAATACAGACAGCTAAGTTCAGGTTCAATTCAATCGCTTATGCAGATTCAAATTAATATCTACATTACTTAAAAATATAGTAAAACTATGAATTTATCAATGTTAAGATTTTTTGTTGTATACAATTAAAATAAGGTTTCCATTCTGTCGATCAAATTCTTACTTGTTTAAATAATTATTATTTTCAATAAAAATTTCATTTATTAAAATAGTATATTTTTATAATTTTCAGCTCAGAATAAGTTTGACTTTTTTCGATTAAATCTAAAGTAAAGAACTATTAAATGGAGAACAAGAAGGAATACGTGACTGACTCTAGATTTGTGATATCCGCTTTGCGCCGTAGCGTTCTTGAGGCAGAGAGACAAATGCATCAACAGCGCTCAATCCAGATTAGGATAGGGTTATGCGACGTAATGAAAACCAATAAGCCTGAAGTCTGTCGGGATAACTCGATGGAGACGATTCATGAAGATTCTATAGATCTGGACTTATCGTTGACTAAAGGTAGATTTTTGTTGGTTTATTTGTAAATTTATTTAATGTAAATAATTACTATTAATTTTGTGTTTAAGTTTGTTTGATGTTATTTATAACTCCAAATTTGAGCAAGTAATTAAAATTTTAAATTGTATTATAATTTGTATATCATTCGTTGTGCATATACAAAATACAAGCTATTTTAATGTAATATAAAAATACAGTTATCGTATGTAATATTTTACTTTAATATTTATCATTAAACTTCTTTATAGGTTTTTTTTAGTTAGAAAAATGGATAGATATTATTGCAGTTTTGCTTTAAAATTGACAAAAATGAAGCAGGTCCAATTCAATATCAGTGATCTGTTGTAAGAGATTTTGTACAATATATTAATTCACTGAACATCGATTGAGCTTGGAAGGATTTTATACTATAGATTTTAAATTTGTGGAGTGAACATTGCAATTATTTTAAGTTGACTACCTTCTAGATTTATTTTATTAGCATATTTTAATCAGTGGAAAAGGCTCGCCCAAATTTATGAGTTATAATTAGGGTTAGATGTTAGGATTGGGTTACAGTATGAATTTTTTTGTGTGAGGCTTTTTTTTTTACTAACATATAGCTTCATTTTGTTATCTAATTAACTTTTCATGGCTGCGATTAAGTTCATTACAATGTCATACGTTACAATTGTTTACAAATCTGCAGTATGGTTTATTT
Source organism: Oconnorella tubifera (assembly GCA_034700105.1). Classification (NCBI taxonomy): domain Eukaryota; kingdom Metazoa; phylum Annelida; class Clitellata; order Enchytraeida; family Enchytraeidae; genus Oconnorella; species Oconnorella tubifera. The sequence goes on along the minus strand of JAQIXG010001878.1, from coordinate 16,019 downwards.
TTTGTATGGATTTGCCCTAAAATTGCCCTAACAATATGTCAGAAATGCCTCACATTATTTTCTTCTCTTTATTCTTGTGAAAAGTAATAATGCTATATGACTTTTAATTCTTAATTCGTACCTTCTGTGATTGTTGTTACAGCAAAACAATTTTTTGCGTTGAAATTGCTGGCGATTTCTGCAGTTACCGAGTTTTTATACAGTACATCTGGAGTTTTTCCAGTAGATTCATCTCAGATGAAATTCTATAAAAGTTTGTGTCTCTGGGGAATCCTGAATATTTATGAAATTATAAGAATTTGAAAAAATCCTTTTTATTAGTTATTCTTTGATGTAATAATATGCAAAAAATCTGAAGCGAATTTGTAAAACGAGAAAACGGTCGATTTATTTAAGATATAAATATGAGCAAAGATTTTTTTCGAAATCAAAAAAGTCTGTTATTGTCTTTTTGAGATGTAAATTCTTGTACGTTATACTGCATCAATACTGGAAATACTGGCTTTTGGAATAGACATTGCCATGAGCATTAGACAGGAAATTGACACCATAATATTTAGAAAGATATTGTTCTGTTTTTTAAATTCTGAGGGTTAGGATTAGAGTTAGAATTGGGATTATGCATAGATATAGATAATATTTGATTATTTTCTTATGGTTATTAATCGGGTATTGCCGGCAATTGCTTAGAAGTGCCTTAGTAAGTAGAAAATTTATGATATAAGAATATTATTGTTATTTTAAAGATTTATAATGAATGATAAAAATCCACTGAAAAATAAATTGAAAAAATTAATGAAAAAGTTGGCGTTCATCAGGTCATTTATTCACCTATTAGAATTATTTCTAGTCACTAATTAAACTTTGAAAATTACTATAAGGCGATCTAAAATGTACAAATGTGTTTTATAATACCTTTATACTTTTCAACACGTAAGCGTTCATACGACGGTTTTTATCATGAAATAAAAAGCAATAAAATATCTGAAAATATAGAGGGACGCATTTGCCCTCTAATGTTCATGAGAAACCATTTTAAATTATTTTTAAATAGGGCCATATCAGTATACCTCCCCCTCAAACGTATACAGGCTCAAATAAGTATTATCTTATAATTTATGACCAAGTTATGCTTTTGGCAACACTTGTTGATTTCAATCGACCTAATAGTGCACTTGAATTTATTTAGATTAATCTTTTAAGAAGTATTTCTGTTATAAATAGCTCCGTTTACAAACTTATAACTTGACCTCCACTTATCTAGGCATTTCTCTGATTGATGCCAAGCTGATTGCAATGTGATAAAAGTTTGCGAGAATGTTTTATGTGAAAATAATCTCGAATGGGAATATTTTCTTTTGGCTTTTTTTCAATTTTGTAGGCGCTCTGTGGGACGCTTGAACTTTGTTTAGATTTCAACGATATACATGCTATATGTACAGTATATCAAATAAATATAGTCAATTAGTGCTAGATCTAGAATCGATGTTGCTATTAAAGAGCCAGAAAATATAAATGTAATTTATGATTCTTTCTTTTTCAAAAAAAGAAGAAATGTTTGAAAGAAATGTTTGTAAAGATATTATTTACAGAATTTTTCATTGTTTATGTTTTTATTTTTCAATGTATTGTGTAATTTTTTCATTTTATTGTTATTGATAAATATTGATTTTTTCATGCTTGTGCGACACTATCTGCATATTAAATTTAATTATTTTACTATTACACTATCAAATATACATTAATTTTGTGCATATTATTATTATTTTTTTATTGTGTTATAGTAATTGTGTTAAAAGTCTGAACATTTTTCACTAAATAAACTGTATAAGTATACATAAAATTGACAGAGAATAACCCAAAATCGAGAAAATTTTCCAAAAAAATTGGGAAATTTCTCTTCTCCCCTTCTCCCTTCTGTAATTTATTATTACCGTGATTAATTCATTATTTAGGATTGATTAATCAACGTTAATTAATATTAATTTAGCTGCGTTTATGTAAAGTAATACCAGGTTTATTTAGGAATAAGTATAATATGATCAAAAATTGTAAATTCGATGTTATGAATGATAATGACACGCATTCTTGGTACACACTGTGCGTAGAAAATTATGCTAATAAAGGCAGTCAGTGTATGCGATGAATATATCATTTTGGTATATTATGTTGAAAATGTATACGAGATTGCATACGCAAAGAATGACGTTTTGCATATAAATGACTATAGTTTAAACTGTTATGAAGTTGTATATGCTTAGCGATAACTTAGAATGCTTGAAGAAATTCTTCTAATAAAAAATACTTTTCGAACACACTATTTAACTTTCCAATTGGAAATAATAATTACATATTTTATTTATCTTCATAGTCAGGCATTGTAAAATATTTCTTAAAAATGTTTAATTTGTGAAATGTTCATCTTATTTACTTTGCCATTCTGCTACTCATTTAGTTTATCCATCCATTCATATGTTTAATTAATTAATTTATATCTACCGTTCATAATGATTGTGTGTAATTCTATTCGATTGTGCATAACATTATTCTACTTTAAAAATAAGTTGATTTAATTCACTGTTAAATTGATAAAAATGTAAATATTAACTTAACGTTTTTTTTTCACGTTATAATTTACAAATGTTTGTATGGTTATTAGTTAGTCTGTGATTACAAAATCTATTAAGTTATAAGTATAATTATTTCATTCATTCACATTTGTGTTCACTTTTTCCGAAGTGTCATCAAAAGATATCAGACTACAAAGTCTCTTTGTTATAATGTTACGATATGTGCTTCTTCCAAACTACTTGACAACTGAATTAACTCCAATTCAATGAATTAAATATTTATCCAACTCTCTCCAATCCACTTTACTTCCCAACAGGTTCATAACCCCGCGCAACCTGGAGCGCACTTGAGAGGGTCGTCAAAGAAGCATCTGGACCCTCAAAAATATTGAGAAAATTCATTTGTATGACACAGGAAAATAAGTTCAAAGTTTCTAGAAATTTAGGCTAAAGACTGAAAGGAATTTTTTGAAGTAATATTAACTACGGAGCCTTGAAATTGAGAGATTGAGCCACTGAGAGATTTAGAAGGAACGACTGGATTCTCTTCAGAATACATTTAGAAAAATGATGAGTTGTAAATTAAAAGTAAAATATTCATTTATAGTGGTAAATTCACAATTATTCTGTTCGGTCACTTTCCCAGCGAATTAAAAAGTGAAACTTTTCGCTGCAATAAAAGCATTATAAGTAAAAGTTATTTTCTTTCAAAAGTTGATCTAAAATGTAGCTTTTAATTTCGCCACTACTGCTAACAGTAAATAAAAACGTTCTCAAACAACTACCGCAAGTGTTTTACTTGACAAATTGTCTCTATTACTGACGACAGATGGCTTCAATTGAACCCTCCAGTCGTTAAACCCTGAATAGATTTACTGAAGTGTGCTGAACGTCTGCACATCTAAGCGAAGAACAACGAGCTTCAGTTGAGAGGTCCTGGGTACTCGAGTGTTTGGGTTCTGTTCCTATGTAGATGACAGTAGGTACCATTGTTTTGCAGCTGTGCTGTTCGAAAATGAAGTTTATTAGACGACTCGTGGTTGATTTATTACAATCATTGTTGCCTTTGTTTTTGCAGGTTTTTTGAACCAAAAACGGTATGGCGTGTGTAACGATAGGCGACAAAGTTGTACTTTTGGATTCGAGTGAACTTATGGCTTTGTACACTATTTAATAAATATAATTATAAATAAATTACTTCATATAAAACTTCTCGGCTAATACAATTAGCTGAGAAGTTATTTTATTTCTTTACTCTGTAATTATTTTCAATTGCTGTTTCATTCTTCACTTGTTGTTTGGGGTTTACAATTTTGATTTTTATTCGTTCAGAAAGACAGAAAAGTAAATTGTAATTTGTAATATATTGCAGAATAATGTATTAAGTTGTACCGGTACACGCAAGGAAATACAGATTAAACTATAACTAATGTAGAGACAGGCGATAAACGGGCGATAATATTTTGTTATAAAGTAATAAAGTTTAGAGATTATGATTGTGTCTCTGCAAAAAATACATACCTCTCTTGGAAAATTGATAGAGTACCAAACTTTGCTTTTGTACAAGTCCACGTTCGATTCACGGTCAAAACTCACTATATATCGCTAATTTTTCGCGTCTTGACATTTTAGAATTTAGACACTTAATTTGGCAGCTATACGTGTGAGATCATTCATATTATGCGATAATCTGGACATTAATCTTAACTTAAATGGCCCAATTCCCCAATGTTGCTGAGTTAAATTTTGTTGCTTATTATCTTACTGCTGATCTTTGTTCTCGTTTATTCTGTTGCGGTTGTCTTTGCGGTTATGTTTCTTCAAATACCTTCATAAGTAGTTGTATGTTAACTCCCTCTTTATGAAACGTGTTTTTTGTTTATTTGCAAATATTCAATGTATCAGAATATGTGCTCAAAATATTGAGCATATATCATCGATTCGTATTATAGGAGACTGAAAGCCTGGTAGACTTAAAATATTAGATTGATATTCTACATTTAGCTTCTTATCTGATTATTATGATTTATAAGGTATTCGTCCCTCCCATAGTAAATAAAACTGTTAGTTTTTCGTGCATTGGACTATCAAAATATGGATAATTGATTTGGAATGAAGGGGGGGGGGGGAGGAATCAGTAGTTTTTTTATTTCTTTAAAATTTATTTCTTTAAGAGGGGAAAGATTTCACTCCTTCATAACTTTAATCTTAAAATTATTTTAATTCAGCAACCTCAGAAATTGAATAATTATAATTATTGCAAAATAGAATTTTATTTACAGTAGTAATTTATATATTAAAGTGCATTATATGTAACTAATTACATTTATTAGTAATTTTAAATGTGTAGTCATTACTTAAAGTAAATAATACGTGTTTAATTTAGCACATTGCTCCATTTTAGAGTTTTGATTGTTGATCTATGATTAAGTAAGTTAATCATCATTTAAGCGAAGTTTTTTAGCTTGATAGAACAGCGTTTTTTGACAAAATCACAAAAATTCTGAACACTGTAGACAATATCAAAAATAACTCAAATTTTCTTCCCCTAATTTTCTAATTGTGGATTCTATCCGCAAAATAATGAACTTTACTTATACCGATCTCCAGCCGAGAAATACATAATATAGATTGAATATTGAACTGAAGAATAAATAGCTAATTCTGCAGTTTATCAATCAGCAAGCATTGATTTTTTTTCATCAGTCACATGTTGATTGAAGGGTGAGCGTTTCGAAAATTAGTTGAAGTCGATTACTGATACTGAACAGTTAGATTAAAAGTGGCAATAGCTTATTTATAAAAGCGGAAATTTTTTATTTACTGTAGCGAATTAAGCGTTGAGTTGCCCTGTTTTATCTTATTTTACTGCATTGTTCAGGGCATTTTGTCATTGAACTTTCGACATTTTGCCACGGTTATTTCGTTGTTTTAAACAGAAAGTAAAGAAGTCGAGACGAATTATTCAAACTAGGTTTCTCTGAAACTTTTAAACTTTTTCGTATATTTTCAGGTTTTTCTTATAATAGTAATCACTATTATAAATTTAAATCAAGATGCTAAACACAGAAAGCAATAAGAATAATATGAGTTAATTTCGGTACATTTTTGTACTTTTATTCTAGAATTTTAGAATTTTACAACAATTTCACATTATTTAAGGTTAAGTTAAGTTAAGTTAAACGTCATGGATTATCGTTTATATGAACAATGTCTCGGATGTAGCTATATAATATTTTATATAACATTGAGAGACGTTGTAACTTGAATTTTGAGTTTATGATAGTATTAGTTAACCTTGTAATATAGGCCTAATTAGACATAAAACTTAGAAAGTCAGAGTGACCTATTACAGTGGCGATTCAATGCTAAAATACTTTTGAAGCCAACTTGAAGTTTGATGCAATATTTTCACATGGTTTCTTGAAGTGTTTCTTTTTCTTTACTTTAATTCAACTTTTCATATACTCTGTAGACTACTAGTGTTCAATGGCCTTGTGTTTTTGTAATGTCTACACTGTGTCCCAAATCATTAATAAATACATAATACTGCATAGTTTCACTTAAAATTCATTCTAACATTTTATTTGAGACAACGTTGTTACATTTACTGGATTAACAAATTTAAAGTTTATATAATTTTAAGATTACAAGTTTGATAATTCTGAATTCCTTTTGAGTGCTTAAGAATTTTTTATGTGGGCATACCAGGTGTAAAGATATTGTCTCTTATAATGTCTTCAAGACAAAACTTAAACTGAATTTAATTTAAAGTCTTAACAGGTATCAATATTAGAAATCAATATTAAGTTTTAATATTGGAGGCTCTAAATGTCAGCAGCTTAATAACGTAGCGATAATTATTGCATTTCTTGCATCACAGTGTACTTCTGATTAAAATATACAAAATAATCATAAAGTCTAGCGATCACATAACTTTATAGAGTGCGAGCAACACTTTGATAATGTTAAGTGTCGATGCATGTTTAAGAAACTGCTCGTTTCATTGCCAAAATTAAGCAAGTATATTGATACTGGATATTTATAGCAGGATTTGACTATTCGGATATTTCAAGCAGAATAAGTTTAGGAAAACATCATTCTTGGACTAAAATAATTGAAGAGAATAACTGTTTCGGCTAGTTACCGCAATTTTCAAGTGAAAAATTTAAGAACGTTCAAATTAAAAGTATTTGAATTCTTAATATAATACTATAAATTAAATGTTTGACCTGATCAAATAAATTATGCTCTCTAGCTAAAGTTATATTTATAATTTAGATAATAAGTTAGTTAGACAGTGACTTATAGATAATAAGATCAGATTTGCTTTAATATTGTTAATAACAGAAATAAGTAAATAGAAATTGATAGTAGAAATTATAGGCTAAGTTAGATTATAAGTTAAATATAAAATTACCAGTAGATTTACTGATAAAGTCAATATTGATTTTTAAAAACTTTTCTATATATTTCTTAATTTTAAAATTTACTGTCGGCAGGGTTATATCTTCATATACTAAACTATACAAATTAAATTTTTAATTTAAATTATAGTCATATTTGTATTAGCATAAGTCGTTTTAATATAAAAATATTTAAATGAAATTAGTCGCTTAATTAAATATCTATATTTAACTGAAAGTGTTTCATTAATGAAATGACTGAAAATATTAAGATTTCTTTTGAAATACAACTTATGTATTATAATTCTACACGATTACTATTGCTATACGCAATGGAATATTTACCAATGACAACAATCTGACGTCATTGCGTCATTTTATTCTTAAATGACGTCATTAAACGAACGTGGCAAGTGGAGTGTTTGTATTTTTGTAGCGGCTAGCGCTGTCCATAAAAAGTTACCGGATGGATCCCTGGTTCGCCAGGACTCAGCGTCGATGATCTCACAGATCAGTGTTCCGGCGTGCATAGATGACCTGTCTAGGGATATGCTTCATTCCGGAGCAGTTATTTATCCAGGTATTTAATATTTACTGTTTTCATATCGAGTATGAATAATATTTTCAATATCAAAAACATTAAAAAAAATACATTCGATTTTTTCTTAGACACACAGTCAATCGTTTCAATAATTTATTAAAATAGATTACCGGTATCAAGTCGTTTCAATATTAAAAATATGGTAATGGTATCATTTATGCAATGATATTTAAGTGCAAGATTTTAACTTCTTAATTATATATATACTATATTATATTTATTACTATGGTGTGTTTTGCAATAGTATTTAAGTGTTGTGTTTTTAGCAGTTTTTCATTTCTTATGAGATTCTTGATGATTTCTTCATCGCAGTGGCTCAGATTCGATTTATTTTGCTTTACTACATCTAGTAGATCGCTTCTATTTGTTAAGATTTTTCAATTTATGTTAATATTTCAACTGATATTGTATCTGTTAGATACATCGAGTCTTATGTGCATTATGTCGAAACCATATATACAAACAAATTAGTATATTTTAGTGTTTCAGAGTTTTGACACTTGCATCAATAAAGCCACTTCGAGTGATTATAAAATTAGTATTTATTAAAATATTATTATTTTTATGAATTCTACAATTGTCTTAATAAATTAATGTTATTAGTATAAAGTTATTTGTACCGGAATGAGCCATTTCAGTTTCATAACTTTTTTTAGCAGTTTCATAATTCTTCTAGCTATTTGCTTCACCCTGTTGATCATGTGTTCCTGTTGCTTTCTGTCTTAAAAAAAGCATCTTTATTGATTTTCGCACTGAATTATATTGCCAAGCATATAGAATTGGATCTAGCACACATCTAAAAGCTGCAACCAAAGTTCCATATGACCAAGTTTCACTTTTGAAGTCTATATCGAATCCAATTTCTATCAGAAATATCATAACAATATAGGGTAACCAACAGACTGCAGATGTCGAAGACACCAAAGCTATCGTCTGTATAGCGTTCATATCCGCTTGGTTAGCATGTGTTGCTTGTCCAGTATGCGCTAAACTGTTATGAACAGCTACGGCTGATCTTTCTCGTATCATTATAGCTATACGCGTATAGCATAAGCATATTATAGTAACGGGTGAAATATATGAAAACACAACTATAAAAGTGCCGTGAGTGATTTTATGCGATGTATATGTGTAATGATGAAATGGTCGGCATTGTCCATTTACTATGTCGGCTGTTAGAAGTATAGAGACGCTTACAGAAGGAGCGCTCATGATCCAGGGTGTAGCCAGCATGTAGTAGATCATCCAATGACTGTAGTATTTTCTGTGAAATAAAGAATGCACAATCTTAACATAGCGCTCTAGTGCTATAATAGTCAGTTGAACTACAGTTGCCATTGCGGCGGTAGCAAGTATAATCGTGCCGTCGAATAAACACATTATTTTGCCAAAGTTGCTGGATATCAAACGAAAAAAGTTGGCGTTTGCAAAGTATGTTATTATGGATGCTAAGCTTGCAATAATATCCATGGTTGTTAGGTTTATGATAAGTTTACTTGTTGTATTGCGACGATTTTCGGGATAGTATAACAATATAAGGAGCATAAAACTGTTGCCTATAACTGCAGCTAAATCCATGAAAAAATTGAGCAAGTCGTAGTAGGAATATTGAATTGCATCATCTCGTGTTTGGGTAAGAAAATGGCTTACCGAACAGTTAAATGATGATGTTGTTACGTCTGGTGGTATATCCAGAGAACTTAATGTCATGATGTCTTCAGCAGTAGTTGACTTGTTTGAAGGCTGACTTGTTTCTTATCTGAAATAAAATAGGATTGTTGTGAATCTTATTGCAGTAAAACTAAGATATATTAGAAAGTTTTATCAGTAATTTTATCTGCTATCAATGACTCTAAACTTAGTGGACTTTTATTTGGATTAAGAACATACGGGCTATATTATTTTATATAAATAGCAAATGCTGTACCAAGACAAAAAGATTTCGAATACATTAACCTGATTAAACAGCTCTGTCAATTCATTTAATGATCCTTTAATTCATTATTAACCCTAACTCTAACTACCTATAAACTTATCCCTAATCCTAGCACTAACATTAACCCGAATCCTAACCCTAAGCCTAAGAATTAACAGTCTGGTCCGTTTTTCACGAGTACATAATTATATTATTATAACAAATTTTGCCTAGCAGTTCTATAATAGAATATTTAGTAAATCTTACATTCATAAATAGTCTGTAACGATTTTTTTACTTATAAATTAAACATCAAGTGAAAAAATCAAGCAATCGTTTCACTGTCAGTTGAAATTTACTGATTTAACTCGTGTCAGCAATGTAGTTGAAGTCTATGATATGACAGTTGGAGGTTAAATAAGTAGACAAATAATTGTTATGAAAACAAGAAATCAAGCATGCAATCTGTAAGGAAGTCATACTGTTCAAACTATTATAGCTAACTTTATTAGTAAGATATTAAATAATAAATTTCACATTACGTTGCGATTAGAATCTATAAAAGGCTTTTTTTAAATTTAGTTATTACTAAGCCTTGATTATGCTTAATTAGTTGCGGATGAGTTAATCATCTGATCGATAATTTGCGTCACTTCACGAATCTATCATTAAATAATCCGACAGTATAATTAGGGTTACTGGATACTCGCTAAATTTAGACTTGTAAGTTAGTAAAGCTGTGGACATCGAAACTTATAAAAAAATGCTCATGGCATGATTATAATAAGATCGAAGATAAGTTAATTTTGAAAACATTTTTTCAGATTTTTACTGTAGAAATTTTTTATGTAAAACTTGCCTGAAATCATGAAAACTATTTGTTATATAATCTCACTGTATATATTATATACACACTTGCTCGGTATTTTTATTGTCATTGTTATTATTTAATTGGATTGTTCATTAATATTTTAGGCGAATTATTATTTTTAACTTAATTGTCATGAGCAAATTTTATGAATATGATATGTTGTAAATTGTAGCAGAAAGGTTTTATAATAATTTTAAATTGCAAGATGTAAATATTAAAAATAAAATTTTGTATTACATTATTTTATTTTTGAATAAGAATATATATTGCATTATTTAAAAATAAAATAAAGTGTTACATTGTTTTATTTTTAAAAATTACATCTGGCAATTTAAAATTATCATAAGGTTATTAAATAATGAGTATTTTCTAAGTCGCTTTAAAGCGATAAATTTAGTTGAATTTTTTTTCAGCTTTCATTTGCCAGATGGCTGCTCTATTAAAGACTTATATTGATTCAAAAATGTAATGAATTAGTGTTAGTATAATACTAATTGTTTTTACTAGAGCTTGAACTTGCATCTTGTATTCTTTTGTTACAAAAGGAAATGACAAAATAAAAATATTTGTATCAATTTTATGCATTGTTAAATTAAGATATATGACATTTTTTAAAAATATTTTTTTGTAATCAGCATGGCAGTAAAGATTTTTGAGACAAATTAAATTTTGATACTAAGCAGATTAACAAAGTAACTAATATACAATGATGCTTTATCAAATCAATCAAATCAATTCAAAATCTTTATTTGTCATAAAATCTAAAATAAGTATATACTATAAATATAATAAATATATTATAATAAAGATAATATTGGGTATAGGCAAAAACGGACTCGCCTGCTAAAACACTAACGCGAGCCCTGTATTATAAAATAGTATTCCATATTTTTGTTGTAACTTGTACTATATATTTTAAAATATTAAAAGAGAATCACATGTTTATACCATTTAATTAATTACGTGTTTATATCATGTAATTAGTACAAGTTTTTGACCGCTGTAACTTAGACTATTTCAACTAATATCATGCCAATTTTTACATTAAACTTTAATCCAACACTTTAAGATTGCAGAGTATTTTAATTATCCAACAATAAACATCTAAGTATTAGTTATAAGTTATAACCGTTATCTATTTTGCATTCAATTGATTGTTTCTTCCTAAAAACCAGCATTTTTATTGATTTACTTACTGAATCGTATTGCCAAGCGTACAGGATTGGATCAAGTAGAGATCTACAAGCAGCAATCAGAATTCCATACGACCATACTTGTCCCTCGAAATCTATATCTTTTCCAAGCGAAATCATAAATAACATAATAGTATATGGTAGCCATAATACAGCAGATGTAGCTGAGACTAAAGCTATTGTTTTTATTGCATTCATCTCTGTCTGATTTACTTGTCCTGAATTAATATGTGTTTTATTCTGAGCTGTCACAGATGCTCTTCCTTTTATCACTAATGCAATTCGAGTATAGCCAATGCAGATAACGCTAACAGGTACAATGTATGAAGATACTAGAATGAAGACTCCATGAACTACACGATTAGATGGATTGCTGTATTTGAACAAGGGCTTGCACATTCCATCTATGATGATCGTTGTTAAAAGTATGGAAGTAATTACCGCTATACAACTGCAGAACCAAGGTACGACTAGCATGCAGTATAGCATCCAAGAGCGGTAATACTTTCTATGAATTATTGGATGAACAATCTTAATATATCGCTCCAGTGCGATAATGGTCAGTTGACCTACAGTTGCCATTGCGGCAATGTCCAGTATGATTGTTCCGTTGAATAAATAACACAGAGTGTAGCCTAGTTTATCGTCAGTGAAACGAAAAAGGTATTTTCTTGGGAAAAACATTACTAGAGCTGCAGCGCAAGTAACAATATCCATATATGTGAGGCTTATGATCAACTTGCTTGTAGTATTGCGACGATTTTCTGGGTAATATAAGAGAAAAAATATCATAAATCCATTACCGAGGATTGCAGCTAAATTAACGAAAAAGTTCAGCCAGTGATAGTAGGAATATGGAGTGATGTTATTTTGTTGTTCTTGAATGATCTTGGACTGATTGCTTTGTGAATAATGACATAGTTGTGCTGTCATGTTAGTTGGTATTGTATACGTCCAGCTCGTGTAATTGATGTAGTTCATTTTTTATTTAGAATTTAGAATAGATTCAATATTTCTCACAGTTGATGAAGTCAATAAAGATGTCTATTCCAATGTTTGTATTTATGTAATGGAAATTCTGTGATTCAAAAATTTCATTTCGCTTATTTGAATTTCAGTGAAATCTTGTTTCAATAGGACTGTTTCTTGACTTATTTGGGCCCAGTTGATATTGGGATTTTTGTCCAAAAATGTGATGAAAATAAATTTTAGAAATACAATTTACGCCTACTCAAATAGAGGAAATTCTAATTTAATCGAAAATTTATATAAAGTTAAAATTATAACTGAAATGAGTTACTGTTTTGTAATTATTATGATTACCAGTAGTTAAAAGCATTTTAGTTCTGCGATACAAGTAATATGATAGGATACATATGATATGATTCTGATGGTTTTAATTTTTAATCTGATCTCAAGAGTTAGAATTTGATGGTTATTATAACTGTTACTGTACTTATGAGAACTTCAGTTCTCATTTGAAAAGCAGATATTTGTTCAAATACAACATAATTTAACTTACCTTTTAAAATGATTAACAGAAATAAATTATATTTGAGTAAATTAATGTATAATTAATGTATAAATTTAAACGATTTTAAAACATCACTGGTTTCTAAATGCCAAATACTCAATCTCTATGTATTCTACCAATTGATCATAAATATTCAGTAAAATTCAACTAATAATATATATATAATTAATAATATATAATTAATATAGAAATTATTAGTTGTTTTTTTAATTTGAGTTTGTCAGGGTATCTTTCATATTACTGAGATTTTTGTCACGCTATCGCATTATAATAAGAATAATTAATAATCTTTAATATATCAGAGCATAATATCTGTAATTACAGGACAAGTCAGAAGTGGCCCTGACAAATCGGCCCCAACTATTAATTTTTGGGTTAGTGTTAATGTGTGCTAAGGTTCTGGTTAGTTATAAATATGCTTAAAAAATGATAAATTGGTACCAGGGGTATAATTTTACTTTGATTTCGAGGATTCACAATGATTGTAGTTGCATATCTTATAAAATCCTTTGTATAGAGGTTGCTGCAGAAAATTGTGATTTTACTTTTAAATAATTCTGTGATTATTTTTAATATACACTCCATCCTAATGGCATTTGCTTGTTATTCTAACAGAACCTCATATTGAGTTATCTCATTAGAAACTTTTATTTTAAAAAGTTAAAGTTATTAATATGATTAGACCTAATAGAATCTTCCTAAATTGATTGATGATTTCATTGCAATAATTGGATTCCTGCAATGCTGAATAACTGATATAATTGCAATGTGTGAAATATTGAAATATTGGAAAAAAATTTATCTAGTAATGTTACTAATTAATCATCGTATTAATATCTGTTGTATTTTCTGTCAAAATTCTGATGCAGTTATTCAATTAAACATGAATTAAATTTAGAATCATGTTGAAAGCATAGATTTCAATAGATAACATGTAGTGTATAGATGACATATTTAGATTAAATCCTGAACAATGTAAAATGATCATAACAAATAAAGAAGTTCTTGACTTCTTTCCTGATGATATTATTTTATGATCTCATAATTGGTTCTAAACTTGTTATATATAGTTCCAGTAATAACTTCAAAAGATATCAGATATGTGGTACTTATCTAAATTCCTTCTTGAAAGATTATAGTACTGATGTAGTTTGTACGTAATCCTAGTGCACTCTTACCTTTGTGACGCATTCTCCATAGATTAGAAACGAAATGCTTAATATGAAATATAGTTTACATATATAAGTGCGTGGGTACGAGCAGAGTAAGTATTGGCCAGTATGGTCCGCAACTGCGGGGGCAATGGGCCTAAATGTGCAAAAGAGATGGCCCATTTTGGAGGGTAAAAATAAGATAATATATGAAAGCTTTTCTCTCTATGCATAAACTAAATCTAAGTGAGGCCTAACATAGTCGTTAAGATATAAAATAATTTGCTCTTTAAGTATTATTTTACTATGTAATTAAGAAAATAAATTAATAAAATGAAATAATTATGTTAACTATTTGAAGTACGATTTTTGAGCAGTAAGACTACATAAACAGAATTAAAATAAAACTATGAGAATATGACTCTGATTAGCATATAATAACTGTACCGTAACCTGTAGGTACATTGAACCCTCACTTTTATTATAATTAAAATTTATCTGACTGATTAAGTTCCATAAATAGTTGCATTTTGGTTTTTTTAGCATTCATTTTGACAGATGGCAGCGCAAAATGATGCAAAACGATAGATAAATAAGTATCCTCATTAAGTTATAACATTTTCTTTATAAGAGTTATAAATATTTGCAGTGCATCAGGAAAGCAACTAAGAAGGTGCATTATTTGCATTATGGCTACCGGTAATTATAATGAAAACTGCAGTTAACACTGCAGTTATATAATATGCTATGTAAATTAGTAGCTATATAATTCTTTATTTTATCTATTTAAGTATATATTTATTATGTATATATATATATTTACGGCTAAATAGTCATAGCATATAAAAATAATACTGAACGTAACTTGTAATTTAAAAGTCCATTTTTAATTAATCGCAAACCTCTCCTTCAAAAAGCACTTATCTGGATTGACTCAAATTATGGCAAAAGATCAGTGATGTTAGTCCTTGGCCTTGGCCAGACATTAAGGACCAATGATCAAGTTCTTGGCCCTGGACAGGTAGCTCAAGTCCTTGGCCTTGGCCTTGAGACTCAAGTCCTTGGCTTTGGCCTTGGGACTCCTTGTCCCAAGGCCAAGTCATTGTTAACATCCCTGCAAAATATACTACAGAGAGGCAATCTGATTTAATCTTAAACAAAGTCAACAATGTAATAATTTCTTAAATTTTTTCATATCAGAATTTCATCAGAATTTTCTCATGATTGCTGAACGCATTTCTTTCAGTGATTTTTAAATTACGTGATGGTAATGAATTTTTTCGAAATTCAGATATAGTGAGTATTATGAATATGTTTTATTAAAATAAAGTTACATTGTATTTTTTCAAAATATTTTGTTATTCAACATCGAACTCAAGAGTTTTGAAACAAATCAAATTTGATATAAATCAAATTAACGAAGTCACCTAGTATATAATGATGAACTATCAAGTTTTTTTACTGGATATCATGTAATTAGCATGTATACAGGGGTGTAGTCCTAAAAAAATAAATGGGGGGACGCCTGGATCAGTGACGTAAGGCAAAATCTTACTGGAATTTTTGCATGTTTTTGTGCTTTGTTTCAAAACTGTTGCATGTACAAAAATACAATAAAATTATTATAATAAATTGAAAATTAATGTAGTTTCGTCAGATACAGAAACTATTGTGAAATAATTACAAACAATTACAGACAGCGAGACACTCAGAGAACAAATATATAGGCCCAAACTGATAATGTTTTAAACACTTTTTATATTATCTGTGTGCAGATA
>JAQIXG010001877.1:0-19768 GCA_034700105.1 Oconnorella tubifera | reverse complement strand
TTTTCTAATGAAGCACTTCTTATGAATAAATATTGGGTCCCTTTCCCCCCGCCCCCCTCCCACTGACTTTAGTCACATTGTGATGTTATCATCTTATTTATTATGTGATCATCTTTCAAATCTCGTCATTCTTTCTCATTTATTTACAAGTATCTCCACAGTGATTTCAATGGTAAATAACAGATTAAAAGTCACATTTTGCTTCGCGTTGATTGGATAATAATAAAATAAGAACGTCGTTGATTGGTTGACAGTCAATCAATAGAGTAACGTCGGCGTATAGAATAGCCGACGTAAGACAGACTAGCTTTGTTTTCTGTGATTTGATTTGTGAAGTTCACCAAATGATAACTTAGCCAATCGGCAGCGTAAAATTAAGCCAAACGTATCAAACGAGAGATAAATTCTTTCTCTTTAATTTGGCCGTCTCAGAATTTTGACAGAGTGTGAAAAATAGCTTGGTAAAATGCGGTAGACCCAGGCCTACTATCTCGGGCGCTTAAAGGCGCTACGGGAGGTAACCCATTTGAAAAATCCGGGCGCTTAAAGGCGCTACGGGAAGTAATGCATTAAACAATATCCACGTCATCAGTGGTTCGTTATATTTACAAAAAAGACAAACCTTACTGAAAGAAACCCGACAGTCAGATTTTAATATGCAACTTTTTATATAATACATATTTTATTATAGAATTTATATTTTACAAGTTTGAGAATGAGGTTATGTTTAGGAATATCTGAGCAGTGCTATAATCATATTACAAAAGTGACTAGAGTTGGAGATATCATTTTGAAAGTCATGAATGTACACAAAATTTACATATCACATAATTTTACTTTAAAACTGTTTTTATTTTCATGTAAATATTATTTATTGATTTCTCTAAAAAATTGCTCGCTTAAATAAAGAATCGAGATAATGATAACAAAATATTATCACTAAAAATACGCATATAATATTTAAACTCAATGAAATATTGTAATATAAAAGCCACCAATGTAGATGCAAGTATAGTCACTGTAACACAGGTTAATTTATAGTAATTTTATCGAAATAATTCTATGCTGCAACGTCATTTTTTAATCTTTATAATCTTTTGTTTTTAGTTTTAATTGGTTATTACGTCATAGTAGCGACGTCACATAAAAGCGGTTATAAATAAATATGTTTAATTTTTGAAATGTTTACGTGATGATTTTCTGTTAAAATACTTTTGTTCAGATATAATTCGCTTTGATATTACGAGAATAAATTCTAGAATGGAGGCAATAGATGATTTTCAACAGGTTTGAAAACTTATACGTATATTAACACAAATATGATGCGTTTAAATTCACATTTATAGTATATTAACTTTAGGAATAATCGTATTTTTATGTTCTGCTTTTTTCGAATATCAATAATATATGGTTTAGTTGTGTAAGTATAAGAATGAACGAATTAATTGATTGATTGCTTGTGATTAATTGACCTAGTTAATGCTTTATTTTATAATTACATTTGTAACATCGTTTATAAAGCCTATAACTGAAAGCTAACTACGTTTAATTAAGCTTTATAATTCAACGTTAATTTTGCAAATCTCTTCCTAATTATATAAATTTATATTCATTATTAAAGTATTTAATTGAAAATAATACATTAGCTTCTTTCCTTGTTGTTACTTTCATTTATTTATGTTGTTATTTCAAGTTTAACGATATCTTAGTGCTCTGTTTTGAAGCCTTAACCCTGTGATAATGTGTCAATGTCATATTATATAGTATGATTTGTTTCTTTTGTGATTATGTTACTCTTTTTTGTTAATAAAATTCAGCAAATATTACTTGTTTACTGATCTAATTTTTATACCATATATATTTTATACCAATAAAATTGAGAATATTTCGCATAACTTGATTTGCTTGTAATTTACTTATTCTACAATTTTATTCGCTAGTTGATATTCTTGCAATGTTGTAGTTTTAACTAAAGAAATAAATTACCGAGTTTCTGCAGTATCAGTTCATCATTGGATTGACCTTTCATTTTGATGATTTATTAGCAAACAATAATATTTTGTATTATCGAATGTTTAAGTTATTTCAACTCTAAATGTAGTTTTTTATTGCCAGTTTTTGATAAATGAATTTGATTTTTACACATTTTTTCCTCTTGACATAATTTATCATTCTCACCTTCTGTTTATTCTCTATTTTCATTTCAGTTTTTTTGATAAATAAACTATTAATAACTGTTTTCTGTTCATCATTAGCTCCCGAAGAAGGTAGTTGTACAGATTTTAACAGAAATGGCTGTGAATGATTGGCTGAATCGGGACAGTATAGGAGGAAATGCGACCTTCAGACGACTGGCCAGTGTTTGTAAATCTTGGAGAAGCATCGTCTTCACTAAAGAGTTTCGGAGAAAAGTGTTTGAGAAAGTTTGCAAAATAGGTATTCAAAACATTGTCACATATTTGTGATCATAACAGATTATAAGCACTCTACAGTATGTACACTTACATTTTCATAGTATATGTTTGCAAATAAATGCTTTTAATTTTCATAGTATCTCATTTAAATGTTTGCATTTATTTATCGCATTATTAATCCATTGCAAACATATGCAAGTTTGCAAACAGTTTTTGTTCCTAACGCAGATTCGATGAAAAAATTCAGCACCCGTGCCACTCCAGTAGAACTAAAAGGTATAGCCAAAGAAGAAGTTTGCAGCGTTGCAATCCTAGGCAACTGTCTCTACATAAACAACACGTTCACTATCATAGCCTATGACATTATCTCAGACATCAACAGAGAACTGATAAATGTAAACAATGATGGATCTTGCAATGCGCCGCCCAATAAAAGAATGCGTTTCTCAGACGATAACGAAACTGCGACTAATGAGAGTGGTAAGATTCAGCTTGACAAAGTGGATCCTAACAAGCCAGTCCCAATCAAATCAACAGCAGAAAGCATGTTTGCAGAGTTTCTCGTCAAGGGTGATCTCAATACTCACCCTGTTGTCTTAAATGCTCAGCATCCCAATGCATCCACACAACAATCCAGTGCATCAATTAATCCGGTTAGAGTTGAGGTTAATTTAAAGCGTAATCTCATGGATGATAATTCTTATCCAGGTAATAAAGTCAAGATTACTAAATTTCACCAAGTTGAGCTGACTGCCAGACGTATTCTGACTCAGGTGAAGTTTCGTCGACCTTCCGGAATCTGCGCATGCGTTAAAAACCGCTGCATTTACGTATTCGACTACGAAGAGAAGAATTTCAACACGAAACGTCTTTCGATAAGAATTGACGGAAAACCGAACCTTGCGAATAAAATCTACCGAATATCTCCAACCGGAATGATGATGACAAAATGGTCGGTGGGTTACCACAAGAAAGGGGTCAATTGCCGCAGCATGACAACATCAGCGTCCACTGGTAACATCATGGTGGCTTACTCTGATATGATCATGGAATTCAGTCAGCACGGTCATTCTTTGAGAAAGTTTTCAATGTTGAAGGGATATAATCGCAGTCACGAATACGAGTGTTGTAGACACGTGAGAGGGAACGTTTTTGCCGTGATGATATTGAACATGGTGGAGAAGGCTGTAAGGTTCATGGAGGTCCCGGATCAGACGACTGGACCTCAGGCGGATGTGGCAAGAGAGTTGGATTCTATATTGCCGTGGAAGTTTACTCTGCGTGCGAGACACAATAGAGGGTATGTTTTAGGAAAGATATTTTTCTTGAGGAAATTATGAAATAAATAATTATTTTGGGCGATGGTGAAGTTTGTTAGTGAAGTGGTTAGAGAGCTGGACTCGAAACCTATATGTTTGGGATACCAAACCTGTAGTGAGCATTTTGATAACTTGTTTCACTCTTTAGTAAACTGCAAATCAATCTTTAAACATTAATTTATTACTTTCTGGTATTATAATGAAAGCTAATATTGTATTAGTCTGATAGCAGTTTGAAACTGTATAAGTTCATCATTGTTTCTGAGTAAAATAATTTATATTTTAGCTACGAATAATTGTTATTACTAGTTTCACAAAAATCATATTGTGACTGAAATAACAAAGAATATATAAAATTTATTATGTGTATTTTCTCAAAATCTGACTGATTTACAAATTTTCAACTTGAATCCAAAACAGTCCCATCTAAAGTCACATACTTTGCCTATATAATAAAACTTACAACTTGATGCACTCAACATACCGTAACCTGACAAATCGGCCCCGACTATTAATTCTTAGAGTTGGGGGGGGTGTTACAATTCGAGTTAGGGTTAGAATTGGAGTAATGATTTGCGCTAGAGTTAGAGTTAAGTTTAGGCTTAGTTAGGGTTAGGATTATCAAATGAATTTTCAGAGTCGTTTTGTTGGGTTATATTATTTGGAGCCGTTTTGTTGGGTTAATGTACTTGGGACCGTCTTGTCGTGGTACCCTAAACATACAGTTGATAAAGCTACTTTTCTATCTTCCAGACATTTCGTCATCGACAGTCAAGGCGACGTCCTTCAATTTGAAAATGACGACATTCTGCATCTGATTCACTGGAGGCCGCCCCGGGAGCCCCACCCCGTTCAGGTCCGCCTGATGTACCACAGGGACCTACCCTTCCCCCAAGTCCGACGTCCCCGCTACTGGTGCTCCATGTGCTATGATGAGTCGCGCGGAATCATATTCTATATAGATCGCACTAATTATACAGCGCAGTTGGCTGCGTTGAGCGTTAAGCGCGATGATAAGATATGAGCGATGTTTGAGAAATTTGAAGTGAACCAATTAGAAATACGATGGTTGAAAACTAAATTCATATTTTTTGTTTCTGATGTTAAGGTTTTAAACTTTATTTACAGTTTTGGGAACGATTGGGTTAGGGTTAGAAATATGTGAATTTGGTTGGATTTAACACAGAATTGTAGCGTTGTTTTGATTGATATTGAATTAATTTGAAGTTAATTAAAAAATATTCATATACACATTTGTCAATGTTAATTTTTAGCTTAATTTTAGTTCATTTAAATTAATTTAATAATAATATTTATTCGTTGGACTAAATATAAACATCATTAGTGGATAAATAAAGTTGATTATTCGCTTCAAATTTGAATTTAATTCACAGTTATATTTATTTAGTATTTAATTATTTTTATTCCATTTAAGTGAACGATTATTTTCGGGTGAAATTTATAAAAAAATCCTTTAATCGTTTTATTGTTTGTTAACATTTGCAATACAACTGTAGTAAAATTTTAATGCAATTTTCCTGCAATTTTTTATGCAATCGTTTATTTTACTCTTAAAAACTTTATTTCTTATTTTTACTATTTGACTCATTATTATTTAGAATTTCTTAAATATTTATATTCTTCTGAATGTATTACGCATTACATTTATTTAATAATTTGTATTTAGTTACATGCAACTTAAGTGTCGTATAAAAGTTGCATAAATATAATAATAAATATATATGTATATATATATATAATATAATATATATATAATATAATATATAATATTGCATAAATGCAATTTCTAAGACGTTTTATTCGACGTTTGTATGCTTGTAACACTACATGTTAGAAGTTGTCAGTGAATTGTAAGCCTCTGACAATATTTATAAGAAATGATTACCGGATGTATTATCGCTCTCCGAGAGCGTTTCACGTCAGTTTCATCCGGTAGTCGCATTAATTCAGCGACCTAATGCCCAACGCTTGCTAACGACCAACATTGTGTAGAATTAAAGGTTGAAGGGACGTATATTATAGAGTCTAGATCGTACATTGTTACTGTGTGTGAATCGATTTAATGTTAATACGACTGTTGCTTTTTTTGTTGGAAAGTATTTCTTTTTGCAGTTTATCAAAGTTGATGATTTTTGCTGAATATTTTGATTTATTGGATGCATTTTTTGCTGTTCTTTACCCAGTGTTTAATTTTCTTTTTCGTGTGTTATTGACCTGTTCTTGTTATTGCTATTGTTCTTGTTGTTGTTTTTGAAAGTTAAAATGTTTATAAACAATAAACTTGTTAAAGAAAAACTGTATAAATTGTTGTGTGTGAGATATCGTTCATATTATAATCTGGTAATCCAGACGTTAAACTTTCATTCATTACATCTGAGACCATGAGTCTAATAATAAAAAGCTGCAGCTTCTACAAAAATTCAAATTGAAAAGCTTTATACCCTCAGTCAGGCATGTTTGCGCTTGTGTCGTTTCTATTAAAGATTCTTTTTTGAATTTGTGAATGTGAAATCGGTATAAGTATTGCACTCTAACGTTATTCTATTTCAACGAAAAGGCTGCTGCATTCTTAACTTTGGCAATTTAATTTAAAACGAAATAAAACAACGTCTTTTAACAAAAAAATCATGAAAATTTGTAATGCATCAGTATCTTACCAGAATTAAAGCCTTATTATCTGTAGTTTAAAAATTGGATAAAAATTTAAACTGAAAACAAAAATCATCCTAACATATATCCTAGCGTAGAAAATGTTCACTGCAAATATGCACCCTAATATACATAGTCAACGTGACGTTTTCACGGCGCAAATGCGAAAAAAATTGCTGTCAGTTTTTTTGACGACACTGCCGCGATTTATTTCTACGAAACATAAAACTGTTTCCGGTCACGTGAGCAACACAAGTGGTGTGAGATTAACGCGTCGCATAAGAATCTCTAGTTTACTGTGCAAGTATGCGCTGTATGGATACAATTTGAGACTTAATTAAAGAACACAAAGTCGATAAGAAAGAAAGCGAGAAATCTTGAGTCACGAGAACGTAAAGATGTCAGAAGTCTTTTATGAAAAAAATACAATTTCTTGAAATTTTCTTCATTGACGATCTGTTTCTGCGAATAAAAATACGCGTCGAAATTTAGTCGTAGTGGCGAATATTTTAATATAAATTTCTTTCAATTTTCTGAATCAGAATGTTATTGCTAATTCTAAAAGCCAGATTACAGCCGTAACAATATGTGATTTGGCAAAGCCAGAACATTCATAGAAAGGGTGAAATGTTATTTTTTGTAAATTCTTGTTAGAATCATTAAAATATGATAATAAATTAAAGACTAATGATGTACAGATGGAATAATGAAAAGATGATGTAATGATGAATGAGTAAAGATGATATTTCATCTTTACTCATTCATCATTACATCATCTTTTCATTATTACTTACTTTCATTACGACTTACTTTCTATTGCATTTAAGATATAGAATATTTAAACTAAATTATTCATATATGTATCAGCAATTTTAGTCGCAGAAAATGCTTAGTCATATTAATATGAATAAATATATTGTCATTTTTGAGAAATTTAGTTGTAATGTACAGTATTTAGAGTATATATGTGTTGCATAAACAAGCCTTTTTGTTATAGACTATAATAGGGTTATTTAGAAAGGATTACTTTGTATCCGAAATGCAATCGCTTCTATATTAAAAAATAAGGTATCTTTTTGCATTTCAAAATCGTTCAAAAACAGTCGATTTGTATTCAACACTAGCTGTGACATACAGAACGACAGAGACAGAGAGAGACAGAGATAGGAAAAGATATTTAGACAGACAAGCAGAACGACAGACAAAGTAAGAGAGAGTGACATCAAATTTGGATTGACGAGGATAAAATAAGGATAAAAGCAAGGATTAAAAGCACGGATTAATGGGATCACATTATCGACAAGGATAAAAGCTTACATAGAATGAAACAATAATTTGTTTTGTAAATTAATAATTTAGTTTTTGCAAATATTATTTTACAATTCGTTTGTCTCGAAAACTTTCGCAAATATTTTGGTTATTTTTATTTTAAATTTTTGAATGTTGTGCATCAAAGGAACAAAATATAAATATTTTATACATGTCAAAATTCTCTAGGCAAACTAAATCCTTCAATTTTTATAAATATAATTTTTTAAACTAAATTATGTAGACTTATAATAATGAAATAATTCAAATGTTTGTTTAAATATCTATGGGGACATTGCCTCCCCCTTATATCCGCCCTTAATATTTTAACTTATCGTAAGACGAAAATACAGAATGAGAAACAGTAGAATACAAAAAGGGAAAGAGAGAAAAGAGAAAGAGAGAAAAAAGATTTATATAAAAAGCAAAAAGAAGTCTAGGCTTGGTGGTGACATATGATAGCGAAGCTCTGTCTTCTGGTCTCAACGACAGGGAGCTTTTACTCCCAGTGAAAAAATGCACTAGAGAGAATCAGCGAGGGGGGGGGGGAGGGACGTTCCCTGGCAAATATTTTATAAAAATATTTGAAAAATGATAAAAAATAATTTCGATTCCCTTATAAGTATAAGGGAATCGAAATTTTTATAAATATAATTTTTTTAACTAAACCATGTAGCGTTATAATAATTGAATAATCCATATATTTGTTTAAATATCTCTGGGGACATTGCCTCCCCCGTTTTATATATACTTTCTTAATATTTCAACTGAGCATTCACAGAGAATATTTATAAACTATTCACAATTATATTTGTTCTCTTGTTTTGCTGCGAATGAATTATTATCATCGTTCAACTATGTACTGGAACGTATAAAAATAAAATATATAGATCATAAATATAGATACTAAATAAAAAATAAACATATTGATAATAAGTAGATACCATAGATATTTTTAAACAGATATCGGAAATTTTTGCACATAAATTTTACGTGCAGATTGTTACATATTTTTAAAACAAATATTAGAAATTTTGCACGTTAGTCGAAAATAAATTGTTTCTAACGAACCCCTCCTCCCGTCAACCTCCTTCCCGTTAGTGTGTTTTATCCTAAATCCGCCCTCGGGCGCCCGGGTGCCACCGAAGCTGCTGCTGCAAGTGAAGCGATGCATTATACATATCACTGTCTCAGAACGAGCGAGACAGAAAAATCGTGAGACTTTAGAGAGACGTTGAGATTGAGACTCGCAGCTTAGCAGCTGTGTAAAGATGTTGAGCTGGAATTTATTGCTGGCTGAATGTTTCCGTGAATAGCCAGGAATGATAATTTAGGAATAGTCGAATGTTTTTGGGCAATAGACAACATGTAAGTTGAATAATATTTGAATGTGTTTATTTAAAATAAATAAATTTTCGTTACATTCAATAACTAAATAAAAAAATCAATCAATTAGTTTTTTAATATGTACGAAATTGAATCAAATTGTTTACCTAAATATAGTTACTGTAATTAATATGTTTAAAAAGATTTTCGTAAAATTTGACTTTTATTATTAAGAAAGATAGCCTTATACGTTTGTTGATATAAAGACAACTAGACATTTTAAATTGTATCTAGACAATATAACTTTAGCTTCGGTTTTAATATAACCTATAAATATTCAATGAAAGTAAATTATTTGTTTTTTAAGCTTTTTTTAGAATGATTATAACAGATGGCGTGTAAAAAATTCCAATAGCGAAAGAAAGAATATATAGCTTTGAATATAACTTCAAATAATCTAAACAAATCTGATTCAAGATTTTTAAATAACATACATTATATTGTTATAATAAAGTAATTGATATTTGAACGGATATTCAACAAATATGATTTCTTCTAGAGTTGATAATTCTGTCGCAGAGATCAGGTAGTAAATAGCTACAGGAAAGATCTCGATCATTTTCATTGACTTATTCAATAAAATGATCATTTATCAAGATGTGTCGTGTCATATTCAAGCTATGAGTATCAAAAGAAGATAAATCAATACATATAGAAATAATTAAACCAGAATCAGAAAAATGTCAATTTAATAAATAAGTATAGGTCAAATACTGTCAATTTGTGAGAAGCAGTCAATCTTGTTATCAACATTATCAAAATCAATCATTTTTATAAAATGTATTCTGTAATATATGCACTGAAGCGACGAATAGAAAAAGAAAATCAATACATAAAGCAATAACTTAATTAAAATGAGAAAAAGTGAAATAACTATGTATAAGATGAATATATAATGTCAGTTTGTTATTATAAGCTGACGGATATAACGTTGATTGATGACAATGCATCGTTGGAAACAGAAAAAGAAGAAACAAATGATCAAGCACTTCAGATAACATTAACAGAAGATCCAGCCAAAATTCAGGAAACATTTAGAATTATTAATTCTGAAAAAGTAAAAGAATTTCCTTGTTCGAGATTTAGGCCTACATCTAAATGTAGACCTCGAAGTTTGCACGATGAGTCTTTTTCTAGTCTTCAACGAATGACATCCTGTGATGCTTTTACAAATCATAATTTAATTGAAAGCAAAGATTGGAATAGGAATTCTTTATGTGGCTTTATAAGAACTGATACCCAGCGAGATGTTCGGGAGTTTGAAACGTGTAAACAAAATATGCAGAGATGTGATCGGATTCATTGCAAAGATCATTCATTCGAGGGAATAATACCAAGTCGTCCGAGAAGTTTATTAGGTCTTACTGGATTGAAAAACGAAATGAATGAAAAAGAAAAAGAAAGTAACATCAAGAAAGGATATGATATTGCTGGTATTCACAACGACAGCAATGTGAAGTCTAGGGATTGCAATAAAGGACATGAAAATTTTCGGTATACAAACCAGGCAGAGGAGCCACATACAAACTATGAAAAACAACATATCGTTGCTGGAGATCTAACTAAAAAGCAGGAAAATGTAAAGAAGACTGATGTGCTAGAAAAAATGTTAACAGAAGAGACCAATAAGGATGACATTGAAGATCTTTCAGTTGTCAAATACAGGGATGAGAAATCGATCTGTCGTCAGCGTCCCGTGTCTTGTTTAATAAGCAGACAAGTTGCCGGAACTGTTGATGGTTGGCGGAACTGTCAGACGCAGTACGGTAAACGTTTGCCGGAACGCCTAACGCGATCTTGTTGTGTCGACAGTTTCCGGCCGTGTGGTCAGTTGAAGTATACGCATTACGCGAACGTTATGTTTAATAGTTATCATAGTGACGTTACGGAAAAGTTTGACGTAAGAAATATACGGCATAGTAGTAATAGTTGCGAAAATGTGATTTCCAGTAAATGTCAAATGATTTACCCCTCTGGTCTAAAATGCGATCAAATTGCGAAAAATGAAAATATTCTTGTAAGCAATGCGGAAATTTGTAATAGTCAAAGCGTTCATTCTAATGAGGTCTTTATCAACAATTGTGATTTAAATATGACAGATTATGTTAAAACTACATCTGATAGACATTTGCATGCTAACGATAGCAATAAAGATTTAAATAAAATGCATTCTTGTTTTATTGAACAAGATTCTCACACATTTCTTCAGGATTCCGTCCATAGTACTAACAGCAACAGTATAATTAACAGCAAATCAAACAGCCTTTCAGATAATATACTAGCCTACAGTAAACATATCGAATTACATTGTAAATCAACAAAACTATGCCTTTCAAAAAACCAAGATAAAAATAAAACAGTTAAAGATGAAATTCAACTTCCTGATTACAATACAACTTTAACACAAGATTGTAAAATAATTTCAAAGACTGATTACAGTACAAGTAGAGTTTGTGATTTTCAAGTCAATGGGAAGAACAAAATTAATTTGGAATTAGAAATAGAGCTATTGACGAGGACTGATTCCTTGTTTTCATCAATCAGGAATTGTTTACATATTAACAACACTCAGGATTTGTCGGGATTGTGTAAACAAAATGTTGACAAAGTGGAGAGACTAGAAGAACATTCTATTGCAAAGTGTAAGTATGGTTAAAAACTATTTCTAATAAAAGTTTCTAAAGTTTGACAGCACGTTCCGTATAAATCTAATGCCTATTTAACATTAGATTTATGTTTAATGTACTACATTATACATGATAATATCAATTAAAGATATTATGTTTGTTTAATAAAATTTGAAATACGGATATTATATATATTGAATCTTGAAGATTACTGTTTGCTATTGTGAGAAATAAGTAGACGTATACGTAAATCATTCAATAAATTAATCAATCAATCAGCCAGGTAATTCAGTAATTATTAACTGTTAGAGTAAATTCATACCATTTGTCATATGTAATAAGCGAGAAATGTATCATTTAAATTATATATCAATTTTTATAAATGTATATTTTCTGCATAATCTATCATTCTCTTCTGTTCATTCTAAGTTCAATCGTCTTGTTTACCTTCCGTCTAGTTCTATTTCTCCTTCCTTCAGTCTATCAATCTTTCCCATTTACTGTACCAAATGATTTTAAAAAGTCTTAACAATGTTCTAAACGAAAAAAACTCCCTCTCCCCACTGTCTAATTAATGGACTGAATCCACCCCCCCCCCCTCATCCTCAGATTATATCATATATTTAAAAGATTTATGCATCTTTCTGCTTTTATTTCTAAATAATGCTCACTGCAATCGCTTCATATGATGCTCATTCGAATATACCGAGACGACTGATTTATTTTAAAAGCTTCTTCAAAAGAAAATTAGTCTATCCTTATACTGTATTGTAATAATGTTATTAAATTTAACCGCATTCTTATCTTTGACCTATAAGTGCAAATATAAGCGTCTTCCCACAGTAATCTAATTTCTGTATTCTACTATATATTGTAGGGGAATTATAGCTGATTTCAATGCTTCATAAAAATGTGCCTATTTTGTTCACGAAAGAAACATTAAATTCTGATCTTTATACCGGTGTTTCGATTTTCTGTTTGAGAGTTTACCTGTTGTTACTTGGTTATAGAAACAAAGTACCCCGCTATCAATTTAAATTCTTAGTCTTTAGTTTTACTTGATATGATATTAAATTACTTGGTAAACGGGTAATTACTTGGTAAGTGAAAGCTTAAAGTCTAGACTGGGTTACGGCCGCAAGAAGGAACGTTATTGCTTTAGCGATTATTGATGTTAGGTAATCGGATTCGATTTTTACGAGTCTCGCTTCGTCATCGGTACTAAAGAATCTCTCTTCCTCTTTTTTACTTTTCTTTCTTTCTTTTTCTTTCTTTCTTTCTGTTCTTCCTTTCTTTCTTTTTCTTTTTTTCTTCCTTGTTTTCTCTCTTTCTTTCATACTTTCATTTTTCTGTATCTCTCTCTAAATTCTTAACAATTAATAACCTGACAGTACCGTATCTAAACATGACTAAATAAACTCAAAAATATTGAATATAACTTGCAATTTAAGCCTCTATTTATTGTTGTCAATTTTTTAAACATTACCAAGAAACAATTTCATACTACACACCATAGGGAAACGCTTCTACTTCATCTGCTTACAATATCAGCATTACAGTTTCGTACTTTTATCAACGCATACAATTGACCCGTAGTAAACAATGCAAGCTTCTCATCTCTCGCCTAATTTCCGCTTTTCAAATTACAACGAAAGCAATTTGCATTGCGAAACAGGAAGTAGGGGAAGAGATTGAGATCGCTTGGTTAAACAATCCCTCAGTGAAACTGGATAGGTTTACTGATTGCAGATTCAATTATTGTTTCGTGCGTGGTGTCTTTTTTGCGACAGAATTCACCAAGTTCTGTGTACTTAACGTCTGTTTTTTATAGTCACAATTGTAGTTTGACTTTTTTGCTTAATTAGTCGACGATGCATAACGAAGTGTGTTGTCAAGACTTCGATAAAATTGCTTGAAACTGTTTATATGCTGTATTATTATATGTGAAAGTAAATCATATAAGTTAGCATAAAAGTCAGCACATTTTACTATATGATAACTGGCCATTATATACAGTATATGTGAATATGATTAATACATATTCATATATATTAAATAATAATTGTACAACCGATATTTATGATCGCTTAAATTAAACTTATTTTTCTCATGTATATTTAATAATTCATTTCATCTAAATAATCATTGTAATTGTACAAATTCTGTTTCTTTTTCTATAAGCAATTATCAATTATAATATAATGTAATATATTATAGTCTGTATTCTACTCGTATATCAGTCATTAAAATGGACTCTATCTACATATTTAATTAAAAATTAAAACAGACTTTTGCCTAAAATCAAACTTAGATAAAAAGCTTTTTACTATATTCGCAACATGTATACTCGACTCTCAAGCGAAGTAGCAAACACTAGAATAATTGTGAAGCATCTGGGTTTTGTTTTCTTACACTGCTCTAACATCAAGTAGTTGCAAAACACTTCGTTATTATTAATTTATAGCGAACCTTGAGTCGAAGAAATATAATCATAATCTCGTTTGATAAGATTTGCTGCTTTTCTGTAGATTTTATTTATGCAGAGCAGGTGCATGTGTGCATCTCGTGTATTTTTTGTTTCATCTAATTAACCCGCGAGTCATCTTTTAGCTTTTGCAAGAGATTTATAACACAGGGAGTATAGCCTCTGTGAAGTTTTCTTCAATTTTGGTATACAAATTATATTATAAATCAGCTTGTATAAAATGTAATGGATAAATAATACTATGAAAATATATCGCACTAAACTAATCTGGTAGCTATTATGTTAAACCAATGCAAAACGCTTATGTTTCAGCATTATGTAGATTCGGAATTAGACATTTTTATGAAGCTAAGCAGTTAAATTAAAGGCTTTCCAACATATCTTAAGTAAAATACTTTAAATACTTTACTTTAACTAAAAAGCGAGCAGATTGCTTGTAGGTAGCCCCACTAAATAAATGTAAAGTTAGAAGAATTCTTTTAATAAGATGCATTTCGTTTTGGTATTCCTTTATCGTATTTATACACTTCGTAATATGCTATTTGTATACACTTCTTCCACCGAATTGGTTTTTTGCTGACTGCATCCAAGCAGAAAACATACAGTGAGCAAATATATGATACCGAGGGGCCCTTTAAATCTCTTCGTGTTGGTAATGATAGCGTGCGTGTAGAAGCGTGTATAATGCGCTTCGTTATGACTATGAAAAAAGTCATTATTTAATACATAGTGACTCCTAGATTATTCTACATAACCAGTTATTTACGGAAAAATATGGTTAAAGAAAATCGTACAAGTGATTTTTGAAGACAACATTTAATATGAAGTAACCTGTATGTGCTTAGAAAATGATTTTACCTTAATTTTCTCTGAAATTTTGGATGGGAGGGAGAGGGTCCTAGGTTATTAGGACGTTTAAAAACTTCAAAAAGATATTCGCTTTATTGTAACGTGTAAGATAAAATATTGTGACCTGGTTAGATTTAGTTATTGTCAGATGTTTTTAGATTTTGCTTATTTGTGATACTTGCATTTGTGATACTTGCAAAAGTAAGCCTATAGTGAAATTTCATAATATTAAACTCTTTCATTTTTTTGTAATCTTGCAAATTTGTTCATTTCTAAATGAATGTAATAGATTATCTCATCATATAACAAGCATTAGGTTATTATAGGCAAAATATAACATCGGTAATTCTTATGCATACCTATTATTATTTTATTTATTTATCTAAAAATTAATTTACGAAAAACGAAGACATACGTGTACTGAAAATATATGTAAAAAGTATGAACATTTATCAAATTTCTGTCAAAATAATTATCTACACTATTAATACATTGTTTTATAATATATTATATTTTAACTGACCGTGTGTGGCTAATACAGGATTACATATTATTGCCCTGTACTTACTTAATCTTTCACAACAATATTTTGCGGAAGTAAAAATATTTAGAAATTTCTCGACAACTCTTATTTAGCCAACGAGATTGACTCGGACTAAAATGTCGCGAGGATTATTTTAGTATGTCTCGCCTGTCTCGTGAAATACTTTTATTTGTGCATTCGTTCGTTTCGCGTCGATTTCTCTCGAGACTTTGCGGAGAATAATTTACGCAACGCGTGTTCTGCATTGCTTGGATTGCGGTTGCGTTTCCGCGCTGTTTCTCGTAAGAAAAAGTCTACGTAAAAAGTATTATGTCGACATAAAACGGAACTTGTATTTTACATAATTAATGGTCGTTCGATTGCGGAAAATGACAGTGTGGGCTATAAATGTTTGCAGAGGAAACATGCAAATGTTGTGCTTGAAATATGCAGCTTAATTGGAAACTCAGTTATATTTTCTTGTTTAAATTGAATTATTTTAGCGAATAAATATTGCTCGCTACAATGATATATTTGTGATATCTGGTAGCCTAAAATAATATTTAAAACGGTTTAAAAGGTGTAAATGAGACATTTATTAAGCCCAGGATACGTTTTATTTCAATTATTTCTCACGATAAATCAATTTATAAATAACATTTCACAATTGAGAAAAAAATATTGCAAAGAAATGAATTGAAAACAAAGACAATAATTTTACAATGGTATAAAATGCTATTTATGAGGTCAACTTGGATTGTAAGTCTATTCAGAATTAATAATTAAATTTGTAAACTTCAAACTAAAACCAAGTACAATTGTAAATAGATAAAGTTGCAACGTAAATTCAATACTAGTACAAAACATGATCAGTTGCTGATTCTGTTCCTTTATGCAATTTATAATTTTTCTATTTAATTTTAATAAAAAAATGTCTATTTAAATATCGTATTTTAAAAGAAACAATCCTAAATTTCAATAAATGCTACTGCTATATAAACTATCGATAAAACGGTACTCCAATTCTCGAAGCTCCATCACAAAATGTTTTATTATTTTTGCTCTTTCATAGTATTATTACGATATCAGCAGAAAACATTGACGTAGACTTAAAGATAAATGAATCTCCACGAAAGATTAACTACCGACCTTATATAATGTTCTTCTCTAATCTATAGACAATTCTAAAACTCGTATTGCTCTAGTAAAGCATACGTCGATGCGATCGCTCGTTTATCATCGTCACTTGGATGAAAGATTGAACAAAGTAATAGTTTGTTCGTATTGGGAATCTTAGAATTGCAATGATTTTTTCCTCGCTTAATGTGGCCGAATGATTTTTATTAATCGAATCAGATATAATGATAAATGATGGATAAAGTTAATTGGGAATCTTTGTAATAAGATATTTACGTAGGTGTTTATTTAACGCAAAAAATTGTAGGCCTATAATAGGGCCTAAATCTGATAAATAAAAAATAATTCAAATTTCATATTGTCTTCAAATTCAGAGTTCTATTATCACGTTTTCAAATGCAAATAAGTTTATATTTAAAGTTCATATATAGCTTATAAAAGACGCGAGCACATATTGATAATTATTTCTAATAGTTGATATTAATTTTAAGTTGTCACGTAGTTTTTAAAAATGTCGGAAATACATTTTTACAATATTGTTAAGAATAATAACTGTCACTATATTATTTCTAACAGACAATATTGCATTGTTTATGTTAGCAATTTTGATACCATAAATAATATTAGCATTTATTATTTCTCTATTAAAATTATATTTTTAATTAAGATTTTGAAGAAAACTACCATGTTTACACTTTTACTCGACTTTTCCATATTTTTTAAATCGTTATGTTTACATTTGTTTCAGTAAAAAACCGCAGTTTACACGACTTGCAAGTTTTGTTGAAACATTTCGTAAAACAAGCTCAAGGTAAGAAGGCAAAAAATCTATCATTGTTGTTCTCTCTTGTTTACGTTATCGACCCAATTTTTTTTTGTTATGATTCAATTATGACACTAATAACCTTAAGATAATCTTTAAATTTACATTTATTTATTTCTTTAATAGCTGAAATAATAATAATAATAGATATAATAATATTTCAAACAAGTATTGCAAATAAAAATTTATTTGGCAGAATGTTGAATTTTAAAAAGTCTTTTAGGAAACTGTCCCAAAAGTGTCAGAACTGCCCGGAATGCATAGCTAATTGATTCTTAATATGATATTGAAATAATATAAAACAAAACCTAAACTGAAACCAAATGAAACAAACTACCCTATATCGTTTTAACTACCGTGACGTTTTGTTTTCAGTTTTTTCAGCAGAGTTAGTGAAGCTGCTTGAAGAACGTCATGACATCAAACAGCAGGTTGACATGCGACGCATAGCAATTGAGCAGCTCTTAACCTTACAACGCGAAGCTACCAAGTCAAACGCCGCAGCTGTCCTGGCGTCACCGCAACGCGGCGATAACTCGTCCTAACGCGACGCCGCAGCGGTAATTCGTCGCAGCGCATTACGTATGCAGAGAAATGTAACGTGAAGATACGCAATTACTGTTAACTTATGATCTGTTTATATTAATGCGATGGAATGCGTTATATGAATGCCTGAAGATATAAATAAGTCATTTGTAAGATATTGTTTGTTAAAGTTTTAACAAAGTGATTTATCTAGTTATGAAATCTAAATTGAAAGATTCCTAGTTGAATGTGGATTAAAATGTTGAGCTGACTCGTTGCATCCTTTATTTTATTATTCGGGCGCTTAGTTCAACACAATGTAATTCTTTATCTTGGTTAAGTAATATCGAAATATTTGATAGATATATATTGATTTGCTTTCGCTTTATCTGTTTTCATTATTAAGCTTCTTTACTGGTTACATTAATATTTTATTTAGTTTATTTAGCTTATTATGCTAAGCATATCAAATAAACTATGTGAGAAAATTGTTAACAATTTTAAACTGCGCTAAATAGCGAATTGTTTTAGCTAAGTATAAGTGTTGTACAATGTTGTACTACTGTGTGTAAATATTTTATAGGCCTATACTGTTTTGTAGCAAATTAATTTTTGCATTGCCAAATAATTGCCTCAGTTTTTATATTTTTCTACATATTGATTTCGATTGTAATTCCATATTTGTTATGTATTTTGTTACTAACACTAAGTCGCTATTTATAATAGAATATAATTTATATTTTTTATTTTAGTACATTGTTGAAATGTTATATTTGTTGCGATGCATTAAATAAAGAAAAACAAATCATTGTGTAAGATTACTTTGAATATAACTAAATTACGCAATTTAACGAAAAATTTAAGAATATCTTAAAAATGAACAAAAATACATTGTATCAAAATGAAGCAAAATAAAAATGTTATAAAAAATAATAAACATTTGAAAGTCAAGTTTTCATATTTAAAATAAATGTAAACCACAGAAAAACTGTTTCTAAAAATTAAAATTAAATAAAGATTGCATGTCGTACTGAAAGTATGAAAGTAATTTTGCATTAATTTCCGGGATGCGCGCAGCAGTCGATTTTTTTTAAAGAAAATGCATTTCTGTAAGAAATAAAACAACAAAATAAAACACAAGTAGTTTTAGAGTCGAAACTCAGTGTGTCTATTGTAAGTGTCGCAACTTCAACAAAAGTAAAGTTATTTAATCCAATAATGAGTACATTCATTTAAAAAACACAAAATAGAAGTACAAATATTTACGGATAATAGAAATACGAGATTAATTATAATATACACTGCACTGAGTTGAATTCAAATTGCTTCTTACGAAAACTGCGATTTTCATGTCTCTAATAAGCATTGCTACAATTAGATAAAATAGATGAAATTTATAAGCTTTATTTACAAATTACAAATTGCGATTAGAATTTACATGATTTATTTTAATAAAAGACCAGTGTATAAATAATTGTGCGTAAATGCGCTATAAAATAATATACAATGAGACATAATAATACAATGTTTGAATATAATACAATGCACTAAAAAAACGACTCTATACGAAATGTAAATACTAAAAATAATAATCGGTAATGATTATTATTTTTACTATTATTATTATTATGATTATTATTATTATTACAATGATATCTGAAATATTATTTAAAATATATCACAAAACTTGTCATAACTGGTT
>JAQIXG010001876.1:0-19778 GCA_034700105.1 Oconnorella tubifera | reverse complement strand
GGAAGGAGGATGGGGCTATAATTACTGGGCCACTTTTCTGTTGAATTAGTCTATGTGTTAGGCCAAATAGATATGATATAGTTTGGTGGGACAATTTTTTTTGGAACAAATGATTTAATATATCAGTAGGTCCATATAGCCTTGATATAATTAATCAAGCAGTATATTAGACCCTATAGTATAGGCCATATAGACCCTATAGACATAGGCGACTAGCTTATATCATACAAATGCCTATTATTATTATTTTCATTGAACTCTTTCATTTTAGTTTTTTGTAAATCCGTTTCTATTGCTTTATATCATCAAAATCTTCCAATATTATATTTCACCGAATGTTCTACATTTAGCAAACTTTGTTTTTTTCGAATCTAATTTATTTTTCGTTATTTCCAGGTCAAATGACGTCATTCACGCGGAGTTGCAGTCCGTTTTCTCTGCCGGACTCTTGCGTCAACGCGGTGGATAAATTGACCAACAATCCGGTGCATATTTGTTATACCACGTGCGCCAAGGATGGGTGTAACGGATCAGCATCACTCCATCACGTTCTTGACCTGCTTCGTCGAAAGCGTTAATATCTAGATGGTACATTTTGTGTGGGACACCGTGTTTTAATATTATTATTATGAATTGTTTATGTGTTGTTGTAATGATTGTATTTGAGATTTTTGAAGAGATGATTTTATAAATTATATTGATATTATAAATTACGTAGGTGGTAATACTGATGAATGACAAACGGATTGATTTTATTGTAGACAAATTAAACTTTGATGTATTATAATACAGTTTTAAAATAGTTTTCGATTAAATATGTCTGTAAAATAAAATTCTATAATTACGATCTGGTCAATCGCGACAATAAATTTGTACTCAGCGAATCAAAACTCACTATTTTGACTACATGTAAAGATAACTTTTTATTGGTTAGAAATTGCAGTAGATAGATTGAGCGATTCTAATTGGTCAGCGCTTTGCTGAGTTTAATGGCTAGTGATACGAGTCCATAACAACGAAAGTAATTTTTTTACATTGGCTCATATTTTGCTGTAAATTATTAATTAGAAATAAATTATGATAATTTATTATGAATAATGAATTACATAATTAGTTATATAGTAACATGGGCTGAATTCTAAATAACTTGGGCTGCAGCCCAAGTTATTTTTGCAGCCCAAAGTAACTTGGATTGCAGCTAAAAGAAAACTTGGGCTGCAGCCAAAAGTAACTTGGGCTGCGGAAATTTACTAGTTAAGTTAATTAATGAAATAATTAATTAGTTATATTGAAGGCCTATATTGAAGGCCTACCCTGCAACTAAAGGCCCCGAAGAAATTAACCGACAAACCGGCCTCATCTGTCAATCATAACCCTAACTAAGCTTAACCCTAACACTAACCCCAACTCCAATCCTAACCCTAATTCTAATCCTGAGAATTAATCATTAGGGCCTTTTTATGTTTTTAGTATATATTCTATAATCGAGTAAATCAGTTATTTATAGCTCCCCCATAAATTATATAGGCAATAAAAATGTAACAATTTAATCAATTATCCCTTCCAGAATAAAAAAATCTATAAACTTTATCTCCAATAAATGAACTCTATCTAATAAATAAAATATTTCTTAAAAAATCACTTTCTCTCATAACACGGTCTAAAATCATCACTTTATCCAAACAAGTTTAACCGATCATTCTTTTGGTCGGGGTCAAAATGCCCGCAGTCGACAAAACCGGTCAAGAGTTGACCCGCGCCATGAAGGTCAGGTTATACCGCAACGGTGACCCGACATTTTTCGGCAAAGAAATGGTCATAAACCGGCGACAGATCCGGACTTTCCCGGCATTGCTAAATGTCGCGACACTTCATATCGGTATGCCGGAACAAGTGCGCGACATTCGAACACCGCTGGGACGAGATGTCGTGAGGACGATTGAGGAGCTGCAAGACGGGTTGTCGTATGTGGCGGTGGGGAGAGGAAAGT
This sequence comes from Oconnorella tubifera, assembly GCA_034700105.1. Classification (NCBI taxonomy): domain Eukaryota; kingdom Metazoa; phylum Annelida; class Clitellata; order Enchytraeida; family Enchytraeidae; genus Oconnorella; species Oconnorella tubifera. Next base: position 17,788 of record JAQIXG010001876.1, on the reverse strand, counting down.
TTAAACCATTAGAGTAAGAATTTGGTGGTGATATTATAAAATTTATCTATAGAATTTTATAAAATTGTGTAGAATTTTTAGAACTATAGGCCTAGAGAACTTGTAAGAATTGTATAAAATGATATAGAATTTTATAAAATACTATAACATTTTATAGAATTTTAGTGTGGAATTTCTAATTTGTTTTAGGCCTATACTTATGATTTTAATAGCATTGATGTTTTCATGCATCACGTGATTACTGTAGGTCTATATATACAGTTTATAATCTCTATAATCGTTTTGCGCTGATGTGACGTTATAAGTAACGAAAGAATTGACCGTTTCTCAGTCTTGATATCTAGTAATTAATTAAATAATTAGATTATAAATAGACATTCCATCTCTGTTTATCTAAATAAGATAAAGTTCTGAATGCGCGCTAAATAAAGTTAAGTCAATTTATTAAAGTTTAGATATGATATGTATTGATATAATCATTTGAGTGAACTTCGATAATAATGCGTATTGAGATCAATTTATGGTTTAATTCAGTGATTATCGATCACTTAGAGATTGAAGTGATCGATAGTCACTTGGAAATATACTGCCTGACTAATGAGTGAAAATTATCTGATGATGTTGACATATATAAATCTATACTATTTTACTGACAGACTGACAGTCTGACTGACTGACCGATCGACTGACTGATTGACCGACTGACAGACTGATCGACTGACTGACTGACAGTCTGACTGACCGACTGATCGACTGACTGACTGATTGACTGACTGATTGAGTAAATCAGTCAGTCAATCAGATTGACTCACTGATTGACTCACTGACACACGCAGACAGACGGACAGACAGACAGGAAATGAGGATACACAGATATTCAGACAGACAGACAGAGTGTGGATAAAGTAGGGGCCTGAAGTGACATTGTACTTTTAGCTTTTTATCTTTGTTTATTTGTTTATTTATTTGTTCATTTGTTTATTTATTTGTTTATTTATTTGTTCATTTGTTTATTTATTTATTTGTTCATTTGTTTATATATTTGTTCATTTGTTTATTTATTTCTTCATTTGTTTATTTATTTCTTCATTTGTTTATTTATTTCTTCATTTGTTTATTTATTTCTTCATTTGTTTATTTAGTTGTTCATTTATTTGCTAATTTATTTATTTGAATAATTAGCTACGCCTCCCTGTCTGTCAATCATCAACAAAGACTTCAGAAATTTAAAACAAGAAAAGAAATGGTAGCAAGTTTTATTCTTTAACATATTTCAAATCTGCTTCAATATGTTTAAATTTAGCGCTAAATTAGAGAAAAAAGTGCTTTTTAATCGCCTAAAAATCAATGTTGATTATAAATGATTGTGAACGAATCAATGAGTGTAGACTTGCATATATGAACTTAATGATTCCAGTTAACAAGCAAATAACTCAGTCATTTCTTTCAATATTAGCTGCTTGCCTAGATGTATTTAAGTTTTTAACCCTATCTTAATACATTAGCTACTGTATTAGAGGTTACAAAATAACCTGGGGTATACATTAATCACACAAAACGACTTTTTGTCGGGGCCGTTTTGATGGGTCACAACATTTCACTGTATTTAATTTTTTTTCTTTTAAACTTACAGCGGAAATAAACACTGAAAAATATATCAATTAATTCTTAAAGTTAGGGCTGCTGTTAGGGTTAAGTGTTGGGTTAAGTTTAGGTTAGGGTTAAGGTTTTAAAATGAAATGTCTGGATTGGTTTGTCTGGTTAGTGTATTCATGTTTGATTTGTTTGTGATTTGTGATTTTGTTTGATTTTGACAAATTAATTGCACTAATTTTTCTATTAAGTTAATTATTCAGGTTCAGATAAAGTTTCGGTTTCAGTTGTAAATAACTAAGTTGCATTCACTCAGTTTCAATTAATAAAACTTATTGTAAGTACAATTTATTTTAAGTTTTCTTGTTTCTAGAACATGAATTTACCCCAACAAGTGATTTTTATCAATTCAATCAGTGCCCCTAAGTCAATCAAAGAAACTATCAGCATTCTGTAAGCTATATGTCTTACTCTATAATCATGTATATGTATATATGTTATTATTTATACATTCATTTATAAATTAAATGTAAATATATATTTATAATATATACATTAATGTATAAATTAAATGTATAGATATTACATTATATGCAAATTTAGGTATAATTATTACTGTAATTGTAAATTGATTATGCTTAAATAAATGTTGTTTATTACAGTATTATATAAACGATAAAATAAACATTATTGCTTCAGTGTTTATTTAAACGTTTTAATATATAAACGTTGTTTGTTTCAGTGTTTATATAAATGGAGACATCTATGAGTCTGCTAAGAAGATAGTCTTAACGGCTCGTATGTTGGCTGACTGGTCACTGACTCTCACTGAGATTGACTCACATCTTAGAGCCAACTTTGGAGTCAGTAGGTAGGTGAGATTTGGAGTCATTTGAAAGTTGGAGTAATTAGAGTAATTAGATTGGCTCAATTATTTGTAGTATTTAGATGGACTTATTTATTTGGAGTCAACCTGACAAATCTTTCCCTATTGTTAACTTTTTAGGGTTTGATTTGCTATTATGGCTAGGGTCTTAGTATTCCGGTTATAAATAAACTATCAGTTTAATATTTTCAGGGTTCTTTTATTCAGTCAATGTATACCAGATTAATTTATCTTATTCATGTATTTTTGATCAATTTGTCCCAATTCCAAGCTGCTTAATTTTTATTAGATTATACTCGCTGGATGGCCACAGAGTTCTAGAGTTAAGTTCTCTACAGAACGGTTCATACTACGTGGCCCTGGGGAGGGTCGGGAGGTTTCAAAGAGTCGAATACGGCAGCAGACAACAAAACTTTGTTTTTGCTTACAAATTACCGCAAAAGTATGCCTCTATGCTTTATTTACTTATATTCATTTAAATAGATGAAATGGAATCGTTAAATTTTATATTTCTAGCAATTATTTCATGGTTTGTTCTCAGTCGGTCATTAGATATACTTGTGCTGATGTGACGTTAAGCTACATATAGTGAATTGAGGGTCTGATATAAATGTCTCCAATAATTGTCTTAAATAATTATCTGTATCTATTTAATGTCTCCATGTAGGCCCTATGATTCACTGGAGCACAGAGACCATGCAGGAGCAGGTGACAGTTCAACTGAGGTGACGTCATCATCCAGACAACAAGTACATGAAGCTGAACACTTTACTGGGTAGCTTCATCATCGTCATCATCTGCGTCATCATCTTACTACATTATCATCTTTATCAATATTTGCTACATCAATTCTAAATTACTAAGGGTGCAACGAGTGATAGAGTTCAAGTACAGAGACTCCGATAGCTGTTGAATTAAGCGTCTTAGTAAAGGATGCAACAAATGATTCATACCAAGACTTGAATCTATAACCTACTGGTTCCAAGTCAACAAGTCTAACCACTATACCGCTATTGTATGTATATTGTATACCCTTATAGAGAGCCTCAGTTAATCTACACGGATCGTAGACTAGTGTTTCCTTCTAAAACAAGAAAGCATAAGAATAAATCTCGCAAAACCAAAAGAACGTCATTGCTTGATTACGATAAAGGTTCTCATTGCATTAAATAGCTGTTAAATAGCTTATTAAATAGCTTGTTAAAATAGCTTGTTAAGATAGCTTGTTAAATAGATTGTTAAAATAGCTTGTTAAACATTGTACTCTTTTACTGTCAAGTGTTGTTTGTAATATATACTGGTTATTAATTAATTAATTGTGTTAATTTATGAAAATAGAATGTTTAAATGTTGGCTTTTCTGTAATTAATGTTTTTTCTTGTGACAAATGTTTCGATTCTACATTACTCTTTATTGGCAGGGTACTGTTTTAGCGTGGAACTTGTTTTGTTTAAAGCATTTTTTATATTTTATTTGGAAATAATGTCAATGATAAATGTTTGTAGATGAGGGGGGCGTGTTTAAGGCTAAGCCTGGGCGTGTAGAGACAGAGGGGGCGGAGGAAGTAAGCGAGGCCCCGCCCCCTGGGGGGGAACCTGTATGTAACGAAAGACCTGCGGATATAAGTGAAGCGGAACAAGTGCAGGTGAGTGAATCACTTGTAATCACTTCAATCAATAAATTTCAATTTACTTCACTAATTGCTTAATCACTAATCACTCTTATAATCAATCACTCAATGACTGATTCTATCACTCATTGTTACTGTGTATTTGATATTTTCTTGTTATGGCCTCCGGACTATTTTAATACTTTTAGAAATACCCTGACGACCTTTTTTGTGTCATAAAAAAGTGTTCAAATTTTTTTAAATTTAATTTTTTTGACATTTTTTAGGAAGAGAATATTGAATTGGACGCCCCCTTGGTTTACACCCCCAGCCCTCCCTTGACTCTGAAATCCAATGAGGGGTCAAGTAGAAGGGTTAGTAGGGTTAGCAGGGTGACGGGGGGGTCAAGCAGGCAGGATATGGCTTCGGGCCCCCTCGGAGAAAAAATTGAAAGGGAGCGCACTTTTAATTCTAATTTGAAAGGGGAGGAGAGTGAAAGTTTTAAAGAGGGGGAGACAGACAGACAAACAGACAGACAAGAAGACAGAGAAGAAGACAGACAATCAGGGGTAGAGGGAGAGATACAAGGAGGGGGGCAGGAGACAAAAGAAGAGGTAATTACGGTTGAAGAAAATAAAATAGATGAAGATTTAAATTTAAGAGAGAAAGAAAGAGAGGGAGAGAGTCTAGAGAGAGAAAGAATAGAGAGAGAGGAGAATATATTGAGAGAGAGAGAAGAGAAAGAGAGAGAGGAGAGAGAGAGAGAAGGAGAAGAAAAGGAACAAAAAGAAATAGATATAGTAACGGGAGACAGAAACGAAGAAACAGAAACAGAAACGAGTGAAGATAAAGTTGAAATGATTGAAGAAACGATAATAAATGCAGAAATAGATGATAAAGATGTAGAAACAAGTGGAGGAAAGACAGAAACGAATGATGTAGGAATAGAGAGAAATAAAGAAACAGTAATAGATGGAGAAACAGAAGAAACGAGTCAAGCTAGAGCAGAAGCGACTGGCGAAGAGGTGGAAATGAGTGAAATGAATGCAGAAACAAGTCAAGAAACAACAGAAACGAATGAACTAAATACAGAAACAAATGAACTAAACACAGAAACTAACGTAGAAACCTCAGAAACCGTTATAAGAAACGAAGAGATAAATTCCAATATAAAAGAAACAGCAAATAAAGAAGAAAACGATTCCCAGGTGAATATAGACGACGAGTTAAAGGCAACGCAGGAAGAGCAACTGAGAGAGAATGAAAGAAACAACGCAGAGTACTTTGAGGCAAGTCATTTATTTAGAAATTAAACATTTAGATTTATTTAATCGATTTCATTAGATTAAAGTTATATATTTAGAAATTAAACATTTAGAATATAGAAATAATACATTTCATGCTAAATATTATACAAAGAAAAGTGTTATATACATTTTTCCAGTTAGAAAATATGGTTAGGGTTAGGGTTAGGGACCTTAGGGCTCGGATTTGGGTTAGGGTAATAGTTGAGATTATGGTTGAGATTAGGGTTGGGGTTGGGTTAATGGTTGGGGTTAGGGTTGTGATTGAGTTTAGGGCTATGGTTAGGGTGAGGGTTAAGATGAGGGTTTGGGTTAGGGTTAGTGCAAGTAATGTATTATATACAGGAGCAGAAAAGGAGAGACGCAACGGCTGGAAAGATAGAGACGTCACACCAGGACGAGCAGATAAACAAGAAGGAATCTGTAGCTAGTGAGGGAGGGCGCAATGGGCCCAAGGTGGGTCTTATTTCAGTTTAAAAAATTCTTATCAAAAATGCGTAAAAAATTAATTCAAATATCGAAGTTCTTGCTATAAATTGAGATTTTATTGACTGGCATTTGTGATACCTACCGAGGTTGACTCAGCCGTCCACGCATCCGGGGGGGGGAGGGGGGGGCGACTAAATGAGTAGGCCTACCAATTTTGAGTGTTTTACTAAAAGCTGCTAATTTTACTTCATTCATTATTCATCTCTCATTCAATTATTCATTGCTTCATTCATTATTCATTGCTGTATTCATCCTTGCTACCTATCCCACCATGGTGTACAATAAAACCTTATTTAGACAAATGAGACTAAGCCTAAGACAAGTGGAGACAAGATTGAGACAGGTAGACTGGGGAATGAGAAAGAATTGAAGAGAGAAATAAAGAGGCCATCACAAGTAGAGAGAACTCCTAATGGACAAGTTAACAGACATACAATTGTAAGGGTCTTATGTAATATTACATTGTATTACATGATATTACATGGTGTTACATAGTAATATAATATAGCATTATATAGTATTACATGATATTACATAATATTACATAGTATTGTGTAGTATTACATAGTTTCACATGATATAACGTGACATTACATACTATTACATAGTATTATTTAGTATTGTATAGTATTGTATAGTATTTCATGATATTACATGATACTAAATCATGCTAAATCATATTGTATTACGTAACATAATATTACATAGTGTATTACGTGATGTTACATGATATTACAAAGTTACTTTGAGCTGCAGTCATTAGAGCTTAGAATTAATTTATTTAGGGTTAGAATTTGGGTTATTAGGTTATTCCTGCAACAGATTTAAGTTAGTATAAATCTTTACTCTTTTATGTCTGTTTTTGTTTCAGAATTGAGATCCAAGTGAAGTATTATGTTTTACATTCAAATCAATTCTAATTCTAAACTGCGCACAGTTCTATTTGCGTCTCATTTTTTATCTAAAATTTTGTCTTCCATTCAAATAAATTCATAAAATATACTTTTATTATATTCTACTTTTTGCAGTGTTTTACAGTATTATATTGTTTAATTGTTTGCTTTTGATTAAGATAATAGTTAAATTGATTAAGTATTCAGCATTAATCTTATAGAGTGATATTTTATACATATTACTTAAATAGTATTGATTTAGTTAATGATTATTATATTTAGTATTTGATTTATTGACTTGTAAACATTTAATTAGTTATATTATTAATGATTAATTAATAATTAAGAGGATATAGTTTGTTATCTTGATGGTAGAGTGGTTAACGTTAACTTAGGTTCGAGTCCTGGTGTGGTTGATGTTATTTCACTGACTTGCTGCGCCCTTTAGTAAGACACTCTATACTGCAGTTGATTTTAGTTATAAATTATAATTTGTTGCAACTTTTGTCAGTAATTAGACTTTACTAGATTGATGTAATATGAAAATCATTTTGCCAAAAAAGTATTTTTATTGATCTAATTGTTTATGCTTGTTGATTGATTTTAAAGCTATTATAATATGCAATCCTTATGTGATATATTCTCTGACTTGCTGCACCCTTTAGTCTGACTACTAGTCTTTGATGTCAGTATATATAAGTTTTAAAACTTATTTTTAAATTTTTATTAAGAAATTGGTGCAACTGAGAGATTTGTTCAAATTACTCCGTGCAATAAACTTTTATTTATTTATTTAAGTATTGTATTATTTCAGTATTATATTGTTGATTGGTGCCTAATACGTGTAATTAATTAATTAATGTATATCTAATTAATTGATTTGTAATTTATTGTCATTAATTAATTACTATTGTATAATTCTATATTTAAACTGATTCTAATTGTTGATATTATTGTTTTTATACTGCATCGTTTCCATATGATTATATTACGCGTGATTAAAGTATCATCAAAAGTTTTAACTGTTTGTTGTATAACGTCACATCAGCACAAATTAGTCTATTAAGTGATGCAGAGGTAAAAAATTATGATATAAAGAAAAAGTCTTGATATGATAAGATGATGTCTGCCTATCCGTTTTATCTATCTACTTATCTATCAACATCTCGTTCAATAGATTTATCATTTATCTATCTATATCCATCCGTTTATTTATCTTCCCATCCATCATCCATCGATCCATCCATCCACCTATTGATCCATCCACTCATCGATCCATCCACCCATCCATCCATCAATTCATTCATCCATCCATGTATCCATCCATCAGTTCATAACCTAGAAAATAACATTATCCGGTGGGTGAGAGAGAGAGAGAGAGAGAGAGAGAGAGAGAGAGAGAGAGAGAGAGAAAGTCTTGTATATAAATTCAATATTTTGCATAGATTATAACTGTTTTTTACTTAAAATAAACCACGCAAATATAGGGGTGGGGAGATATATCCATATATTATATATTTTTAATTTATTTCAAACTTGCATCATTAAAAAATGTGTTACATATCAATGTATAGATAAATCTATCTTATTAAATATAAAATATTTAAATAATACGTATTTTCAAATAATGTATATTACAAGATATTATCTAGGATAAGCTGTAATGTAATTATAAACAAAAATTTTCATTTCATTTTCAGCAATTATATCCAGATAGAAATATTGAATATTTACGATAACAAATTAAATTTAAAGTACATTTTTAAGACATTTAGTAATTAATTAAGATCTTAATTTCATATAAAAACAAAAAATGGTATAAATCGAGTGATGAGTGAACGCTCGATTCATAACACTGTAATAATTTTTATTTGGGACTGACAGGCAGGTGGTGGGGGGGAGGGGCAAGCGCGTATAAAGCTTTAACAAATTTTTATTCCCAAAGCAAAATTAATTATTATTATTAATTATCTCGCTAAATACCATATTTTATAATTTAATGTCCAAATAACCATCAAGAGACAAAATCTAAATATTTCATTTTGCTAAAGGTGCAGCAAATCACTCAAATCTCAAAGTGAATCACTTAATCACTCGGATAAAACTAAAATCACTCCATAAGTGAAACACTTTTCACTTCAACTAAAAACGTCCCTTAGAAAAACAAACTGTCATATTAAATATTTTATTGAAAAAACAAAAGTAACAAAAGTATGTACAAAATAGAGCAAATAAACTAATTAAATGATTAAATGTACAAAAAACTTAAATCATACAAATAAATGTTATTATTACTATATAGAGATTACTGCTTTATTTTAAATCTAGAATAAATAACGCTATTAACAAGGCACGCATCAATATAATATCTACACATTCACTCATTGTTCAGCCAAATGGGCGGACCACCAGGGTATAGAGGTATTCATGTGGGGGGGGGGGGGGAAATTTCAAAAGAATCCAACAACCTTTTTATTTCTATCAGCTAATTCCTAGAAAATAAAAAAAATCATAAAAGATTCAACCCTCAATAAATCTTAAATTCTTATTAGTACTCTTACTTCACCCCCCACCTCCCTAACAACTCCCCCCTCACAACCCCCCCAGCCCCATCAAATTCTAGTTACAATTTTTCATATAATACTATTACATATCCAGTAACCACCCACAGGGGAGTCTAAAGCCCTCCCCTCCTTCCACCACCCCCTCCAAAACCTAATTAGTATTCTCCGTATAGTACTGCGTGTTCATCAAGTACTGCTGTATACGCGATGGTAGCGGTAACATAGCGATATGATCTCTCCTAACATGTTTCAGTATCTCAAAGCGACACGTATGCTGTAACGTTAGCACGTTAGCGAAGCGTGACAGCGGATGCAGTAATTGAACGGGGGCCGGAGGATGCCCCGCCCCCCTGGGGCGCAGAAAGTAGAGGTACTTGCCGCTGCGTGAGTGCTCCATGGCGCGATTGATAAAGTCAACGATAGTAGCGGCACCGTGGGATTTAGGCTGGGAGTAGAAACTGAACATTCCTAAATGGGGAGGGGGGTCAAAAATAAATAAAATAACATTTTAAATAATGAAAAAAAAATATATTTGATAGATTTATGATAAGTTTAAACAGTTTTAATGGTAATCTGATAAAAAAGTTTTGTTGTTGCTTAAAGTCACATGAGCACAAAAAAGCATTGCACTTAAACATAACCATTTTAATGTCACATCAGCACAAAAATGCATTAAACTTAATCCTAACCGTAACCCATTCAAGAAAATTTGTCAAGTTAATACAATCTCATTTTTGAGATAAATAACATTGCCCTGTCCTACCCTTATATAACAAATAAAATTTCCCTTCCTACCCTTATAATGCTCTATCCTGGTGTGATGTGTAGAACCTTGTGATCTAAAGCTAAGACTAAGAATGTAATGTTCATCTGAACTGTCTCTCACAAGGAATGACCCGTCACTCAGCCCACTAAGTTTAGACTCCGCCTCCTCCCAGCCCAGCGGGCCCCAATACCAGCCGCACTGATAAATATATTAAGAGCTATTTATAGGAGCGATAATTGACAGCGTATTAGAATTATGGGCGAGGCATTTACTTAGCGCATAAATCTAATCTGCTGACAATTGTTGCGCGTTCTATGTTTATCCGTATTATGTATTTACGTACTGCATAAATCTAATGTACTGCAAAGATGAACGTTACATGACAATAAATTAAACAATAAATACTTAAATAATTACAAGATATATATATGTTATAAATATACTTATTTAAATAAATTATCAAATAAATGAAAGTACATAAAAATAAATCATCAGAGACATAAACAAAAGCAATAAAACAGTTTCATCATATCTCAATCTCAATCTATAAATTTCAAATTTCATCGAAAAAGCACACCTCTTTTAGCTGACACAAACTTTGTATAAATTCTACTTGTGTCTCTGCCACAACACCAGTCTCCCTCGTGACAGCTCTCGGTGGCAGACCATCCGACCGCACCAGCTTACCAACACGCAGCGTGGAGCCACGGTCCCCCGCCCGGCGTGGCAGCAAATCAGGAGGGGGGTCAGTTTCCATCAAACCCCTCGTTGTATCATTTACCACGCTAGCAGAATCAAGCATCGTGATATCAACATCACCAGGAAGTCTAGGTAGGGCGCGTGATCGCTGAGACTCAGAGTACTGCTCTGATTTAGGACGCTTCTTTCGTGTCGAGTCAATGTCATTATCCATCGATGCTATCGCGCCTCGACTAAACTTCCCCCGTAGCGCTAAACCTATTCGTCCGACTAGCGATAGCGGTCGTTTATTCCCGCTAGCGAGAGACCCTTCATCAGGGGGGACATCCATTTCAGTGACACAAGTATCGCGTCGTTTATTGCGCAGGACCACAGAGTGAGGTTCATCGGTAGCGTTATCGGAAATAAGTTTCGATTTTCGAGTAAAAACGTTTTTAAAACTCAGACGTTTCTTTAAATTTTTCCTTTTAACATCATCAGAAGTGACGACATCGAGTGGTTGCGCACTAGCTGACGCGTTGTATGTCGAGTGACTGAGTGTCAGTGATTTAAACCTCGATGAATTTAGCGTGGCGGATTTGAACGAAAAAGACTTTGATTTGGAAACTGATTTTGAATTTTTAGCGGAAGTATTTGATTCTGAAACTGACATACCAGAGTATGAATTTTCATTGAAAGTATTATCATTAGCCATATCAGCGTAGTTGACATTTACATCATCGATAGAAACTTGATTTTGTTCTTCTTTTTCGGAACAAGAAGGTTGCAAATTTAAATCGGAAATGGGAACGATTCCCTGATCAAGATTGATCAGTTTCCTACAACGGGAATTACTGGCAACTTCTACACTTTTACACTCTCCATCATCGGAAACCGTATGTTCCCTCTCGACTAATTTCTCAACAGCAACAATCTCGGAGCCTTCATCACAACAACTAACCCGACATCTCACATCATCTGAGGGTCCTCTAAAATCTTTATCCAATCTTTTCAAATTGTCATCACAAATCAACGACACATCATCAGAGAAATCTTCATTTTTATCACAAAGTGGCGCGTAGTTCCTAGAAGGTAGTGGTGGCGCTATCAAGTCATCCTCCCCTGGTTCTATCTCTGCCGTAATTGCAAACGCGTTCTCTTGATATCCCGCCATCTCATCGACATCGAGATATGACATAGTGCCATCTGCTAGCACGCTGAGACTGTCTCTGGATCTCACGCCTTGGATGGATCGCGGGATGGATGCGTAACTTTCCCTGCCGTAAGTGGACTGATAGACGTCGCTGACAAAAACGGTGGAATTAGAAGCGGAATCTGCTGTTAGATATTCCGCGCTTAAGTCATCACGCGTGGAGGGATGTCGAGTGAGAGATGGTGGATCTTGTTGAGATACTACGTTTAATTGCGACACTGCAATGTCATGAGAAATTGCAATGTCACTGGAAATTGCATTGTCATTAGATATTGCAATATTATTAGATATTGCAATGTCATTAGGCATTGCAATGTCATTAGATATTGCAGTGTCATTTAATATTGCATTGTCATCACAAGTTGCAATGCCTGACGTACACACATCAATCATGCCACAAGAATGTGTCATAAAACAATCGTGTTTACCTAATTCATCACATAACTTAGCACCACTCAATTTTCTCAAATTTTCCCACGAATCACTGACAGTGAAATCATTGGAAAATTGTAAAACATCTTCATTCAGTTGTACATTTTCACTGACTGTCGACAAATTCTCAATTTTAAATTTGTCAGAAAAACACGAAGTGCTATCAAGAAACCCATCTTTATTGCTTTTCTTTGGAAATTCAAAGACGGAATTTAACTGTTTACATTCCGCATTATTATTTTTAGTCTTCATTTCATTCGAACATTTTTCCGTAAATAAAACAGAGTCGTCTCTAAAAGAAACGTCGTCTAGTGATAACGCATGATCAGCTGCCGCGCACAGTTTGTCCTCCCCCGCTGACTGACAGCAGCTGCAGCAGCTTGACGCGCCACCTGACGCAGCTGGGCTGTCCATCGACTGATCAACGACATCGGAACAAACGATACAATCTAAAGGTTGATCAACTGGTCTACATTGATCATGATCAACTTTATTTATTGTTTCTTCACTTAATTCTACTCTATCTTTTAATTGAAAAGATTGCATGACTGTACTTTTGGCATTATTCGTATAACAATCATCCTGATGACTTAAATTAAAAAATTTATTCGAAGGAAATTCAAAATTTTCAGGATTGAAAAATTCTGGCGATTTATCAACAGAGGGCACAGGAGGAAACGTTTCAATCGGCTGATTCAAATCACAAGCTTCCGATAAATAATAAATTTCATTTCTTTGAGAAAAGCGCCTAAGGGGGAAACTTATTCCTTGTTCTTTGTTATGAATCTCTCGAGATAGTTCATCATTACTGCTATCGATCAAAGTTGGTGTAGAATTTCTGCTTATCTCATCTTGAAGATTGTCTACATTATTGTCTTTTACGCAATGAATTGAATCACAGCCATTTAAATCCATTGGTTTTTGCTCGTTTTCAAACTGTACACTAGTGTTCGGTATCTCGCAATTGATCATAATCCTAGAAACTTTCTCACTGCAAACACAAGTATCATTGAGTCTATCATTTAAGTCTTGTATGTTTTGACAATTACTGCATTCTGACGATAGATCGCCGGGCAATGATCTCGGCTTTATCAAATCATTCATATCAGAGAAGTTGTTTGTTTCAATTACAAGCAAAAAGTCCACTTATATGAATCCTTTTCTATCTATAATTGTACGTTTTATTTATAAAGTTAATTATATTATTCAGTTTTATTATTAGGATCTAACTAGGGCTTTGGGTTAGAAATAAGTCCGTTCAAATTTACTTACACGATTTACTCTAACCCAAAACCCAACCCTAACCCTTTATACCCGCATACTTTACTCTAACCCAAAACCCAACCTTAACCATTTATACCTACACGATATACTTTAACCCTTCTCTGCCTAATTCTTCCTAACTCTCTCTATTTTACGTCAAAATAAATAAAAAAATAAATTAAATATTATTTTACCCTTCCGGATCTAAATAGATATTTCTTCGCGCTAAATCCAGCAAAGACTAATTAATTCAACCAATGGGATCAAACGCTTTTAGAATTTTAATACTTCTATTACATGCAGACTTTTTATTGGCTAAGAGATAGAGTTTATGCTGTGTTTAACCCTGATTCATGTAGTAAACGGATCTGAAGATGAAGAAAAGTTGAGGAAGAGATTGATGGAGGGGGGAGAGGGAGAGTAAAAATTATATTTTTCCATTTAATTTGATCAGTTTTGCAACATAAAAATACAAAAAAATGTTGCTAAATAAGATTTTGACTGCGAGTAGCAACTGATCGATCTAAACAAAATAGTTGAACTGTTTGACGTATAGTTAGAGAAAATATAAGTTGATTAGTTTTAAAAAAGCAGATATAGTAGAAGAACTTAAAATTAACTACAATAAATTAATCGTATTAATTTTATTAATTAATCTATAAGATTCAATTTAATTGTGAAGGTTTGCTTAAGAGTTACTTAAGTTAAAATACTTTTTAATTAGGCTCTATGGACTTATTTAGACCATTATAATAAGCCTATAATAGCACATTAAGAGTAATTAAAGACACAACGTAGTCGTTTCATTGTAGTAATATTTTAAGGTTATAATGAGTCTAAACTTAACTAAGCTAAAAATAACTTTGCATTGTCCATGTAGTTTCAAATATCGAGTCTGTCCGCGAATTACAATACAGAGTCTATCGGCGCCACAATGTCTGACGACTGATTTAAAAACTGACGATTAGTACTTCCGGTTCATTTTCGAGCAATGGCCGCTCGTTTGTGAATGAAAACGAACGGTTACTGACAGAAGCTGTCTGTCTGGCAAGTGGCAGGTCTTTATAGTCCGGTGACGCGGTTCGATTCCTCTGTTATCCGCCAAGAAATTCTGTCAAAATTTGAATCTTCAGACCTTCCCCCCCCCCTCATAATCCACCTCACCCCCAACCCCCCCTCCTCCCCGTTTGTTTTTTTCGCCACAACTTTTTTTCTCTATATAGCGGAATTGAGGAGGGGGGGGAGAGGGAAGATGTGATTTGGGAGTGTGGGAGTCGAACAAGGGAGATTAAGGGGGGGGGGCGATACACGAATTATTATAATTGCAATTGTACACCAGTAGAATGTTTCAACTTTTTTTTCTTTGATAAATTTACCAGAATGGAAGAGCGAATTATTTAGCAAAAAGTGAAATCATTTGTTCATTTTTCAGATTTTTTAAGTTCATTTTTTAAGTTAGTTAATAATAATAATAATTTATATATCATTTAAAATTTCAGAAGTGGTGTGGAGGTGGCCTCTGATCCCTACCCCTGAAAATGAAGTAATTTCATCCTACAGTTTGAAATCCGTGACTAATCCTAACCCTATCAATTACACTTTGATCGTTAAATGAAAACTGACATTTTAATGAAATATTGTTCTTTTATTTCAAAATCACATTAAATTCGGAAGCTCTCATTCTTTACAGTATCGACTCATTTCAACAAAGAAATGCTCTTTCTCTAAGTCTATTGTTCCTCCAATAGAAATGCTTCTTTCTTTTGTTGCACCAATAGGAAGCGCTTTGAAGTGAGTTGATTTTGTTCTTTTTATGCCCTGGGTATGAATCGATGGATCATACCCAGCGCATTGATTGAATTCGATCTCAAGGATTGGGTCGTATTGATTCTAGCGAAATGTTTATTCTGTTATATATAATTATTATAGTTTTATATATTTTCAAAATGATATTTTGTTTTAATTTCGAAATAAACTGAATAAAATGCGAAATAAATAGTTTGACAGTATATATTATATATAGTATAGCTTTCTGTAGTGTAATATAAATTATAATAATAATAAAAATAATTAATATTAATATAAAATAATTAATATAAATAATAATAATAATAACAATAATAATAATAAATCATAAATTAGATAGCTTTGTTTAAATAGCTGTATAAGTCTGTTATTTAAAAAGCCTCTTAAAGTTCTATGTTTAAAACTTGTCATTTATACTGCTGCCACCAAGTCATTTATACTGCTGCCACCAAGTGACCATTTCTACAACATTTATATATATAATTTTATTGTTTGTTTTTGCTTTGTAGTAATTTTCACGCATCGTTATTACAATGACAGTATTTGTGATAATGACTTGTGACACTACAGCGTGACATTACATTCCGACACTAATAACTGACATTAAATGTCAATCAGTCATTGGACTGTATTCTATTGGTGGGATAAATAAGTGAGCGGAGTCTCCGCTAGCCAATGAAACGTGACTCATGTAGAACAATTCAATTGTTCTCTAATCCTAATGCATCCTTGCGTTAAATCAAACGTAAGCCGCAGACGTAACGGACGTGAAACGTTTCTTTTGACGCAAGAAGCGTTGCGTGCAATTTCAATCGCGTGATTCAAAGTCTTACGTGATTGCGTTGCGACCGTGTGACTTGCCGCAATCTGTTACGTTGTGTGCTGCGGTGTTCTTACGTGTTCTCACGTGTAACGTTGACGTAGCTTGAATAAAAGAACGTGAAATAATTACTATAAGATATATTATATGGAATGTAAATCACGCAATTACGTAAGAAATACGTAAAGAAACGAGCAACTTATTACGTAAACAAACGTGTAGTTAATGCGACTGCTGTAAGCTTCTCTTGCGTGCTGCGTTTACGGCAACGCAAGACGTCAATTAAGAGTCATTTAAATATTTAAGTGTATTAATAATGTATAGAAATGATAAATGTTTTAAATAAATGATAATATTTGTTGTTAGTTTCTAATTTCATCGCAATAAACAACAACAGTAAAATATAGCGGTGTAACAATTATTTACTGTGGGGGTTATGCGAAACGCAAGAGGTCCGA
This sequence comes from Oconnorella tubifera, assembly GCA_034700105.1. NCBI lineage: Eukaryota > Metazoa > Annelida > Clitellata > Enchytraeida > Enchytraeidae > Oconnorella > Oconnorella tubifera. Next base: position 1,014 of record JAQIXG010001876.1, on the reverse strand, counting down.
GGTCGAGGGGGGCCTATGACGGAGCGGAATTAAATTTGTACTTTGATTTTGGGGGGCTAGCTCTAGGCGTAGGTGGGCCCCTAAACAAATAAAATACAACACGATATAGATTGTACAAAGCATGAAATGTAATAAAATATTTATTAATAAAAATACTATTGCATGTCTCGTGTAAGTCAAATATTTTATTTCTGCGGATACTTTTTACTGGTTTCTGAGAAACAAAAAATGTACGCCACCAAGCGACGAAAAAGAAACACTAAGCAGTAAGTTGACACCTTTTTTATTAAACGAAAATATATCGATTCACAACGTTAAATCCTTATGACTATAATAGGCTTATTGTTAGACTAATTTCACGGATGCACTTTTTTCTTTTTTTAATCGTATGCGCGTTAACCTTTTGTTATTAAATTCCTCTCTTATTAACTGTAATTATCCTTAATTATCTCTTATTATCTTCTATTATTATTATCTCTGTTTATCCGTTATGACGTAATCTAGAGCGCGAATAAAGATGACGTCACAAGATGACGTAAAGAGCAACCCGAGTAAACGTCACCGTGAACGTCTCAACGCTGAACTGGATCAACTGGCGAGTTTGCTGCCCCTTGAGCAAAACGTCATCAGTAAGCTAGATAAACTGTCTGTGCTGAGAATAGCTGTCAGTTATTTGCGCATTAAAAGTTACTTTCAAGGTAGAAATATGAATTTTTGTAACTAAAATGTATTTAATTAAATATCTAGAGATAAAATAAAAATATCGGTTATTTTAGTCTTTTTCCTATATTTTTCCTACGTATTTCCTACATTGGCTATAAATTGACATTTTATGCATCCAATCACTAACATGCATAAAATAAATTAGAATTTATGGAACTCTGCCCTCCCTCCATCCACCCCCCACAAATTACTTCCATGAAAAAACATCTAAAAATTCTGATTTTTTTATAAGATTTGAAATGTTCCTTTTCGGGGTGGCTCTGTAGAAACAATGTAGTGCGCGGGGGGGGG